>JAXIVJ010008183.1:0-56814 GCA_036785665.1 Chirona hameri
GGAGCGGTACACCCCGCAGGACGCCTGCTCAGCTCCAAGCGTTCCTGGACCGGCAATCTGCAGCAGCGCCTCAAACTGCCTCGAACTCCGGACCAGAGAGCGATGGTCAACCCGGGGACCTCCGAGCAGCCCCCCACCAGCAGAGGCTGATTCCAGCTACCGATACCACCGATGAGGACGCCATCCCCTGCGGCCAGCCGGACCCCGCAGAACAACGCAGCCAACAGTTTGTTTGTTTGTTGGGGCTTAAGGGCGCGACGACTGCAATGGTCAATTTGCGCTCCATAAACGTTAACTACTTACTGAATGCGAAAAATATCACAGGGAAGTCAATGCTACGGACGAAGGAAAAGAGACCGCCGGACTGGATCCATTGGGAATCATCATCAAGAAGATGACACAGCGTCACGGTTGGCATGACCTGGCCCGAGATACCTTGAACGCTTTCTAGCATACCGTGGGCAGGCGAGCAAGACATGCGCCACAGTGAGAGGGCTCGTTGCATCTAGGACCACATGGGCCTGGTCACTGCCGCAAAGCAAGTACCCGTGTGTAGCGTACCGTGTGGCCAATCGGCCAGTCTGCACAGAGTAACCTCCCTCGCGCCTGTTTCTCCGTGAACTTGATGGCCACTGTCTAAGGCACCATTTGACCGGTCTGAGCTTGTTTGCTCGCTTGTGTGTGCCCCACGTACGCTGCCACTGGTCTTGTAAAAAAAGCACACAACAGCTGGGTAAAAATCTTTGTGCTGGAAGCAGGAGGCGCCTCGTGCAGGGTGCCGATGCTGCTCGTTTCGCCGCAGCGTCAGCAAGCTCGTTCCCTGCAATGCCCACGTGACTGGGTACCCCAACAGAACTTCCACCGATTTCCCTGCCGCGGTCTAAGGACGTAAGTCGTGATAAAATGTCCTGTATAACGGGGGACCTGCTTGGATGGAGCGATCTAAAGGCCAGAAGGCTACTTAAAGAGTCTGTTAAAATGAGGTGTAAAGCCTCATCGCTCACTTCAATAAAGCATATAAAGCTTTGGTTATTGCGACTAGTTCTGACGTGTAGACTGAAAAATGAAATGGAAGCGAGAAAAGAGCGAGTATCGTGGCCGCAAACAAATGCGCAGCCTACACCTTCGGATGTCTTGGATCCGTCCGTGTATGTAAAAGTTCGACCTTCGCAAGAAGCCAAGTGCTCCCATGGCCCGAGACCTGGACTCAGACGGGTGTACATCTGCCTTTTTAAGTTCGGACAGTGCATACGTCGATTTGAGGACGGATACACGTCCATGGGCGGCGAGGGGGCGTGATATCTACACGTATCACGTCACGCAAGGACAAGCCCGCTTCTCGCAAACAGATCTCTGCAATCCGAGTGAGCAGAAGGAGTACCGATCGCCTGTTGGCGTGCCTATCGAAAAACGAGAGAAATGCCCTCTAGAGAAACATAGGGGTACGTAGGATGGCATGGGAAACTGGCGGAGCTTCAATGCATATCTCATGCCGAGCATCTGCCTAGCGGAAGAGAGAGAGGGGCTTCGTGCGTCTCCGCCAGGAGGCTGGGTTGCTGGCGAGGTGGCGAAAAGCGCCTGAACGACACGCAGTGATGTATGGTGATATTGTTCCAGTGCTCGCCTTATTTGTCTCGCTTTGTTGTCTTGTTTGTCGCTTGGTCTCGCTTGATGAAGTAAGTGAGACTGGGCCGATAGTGGAGAGGGGACCCGACTATACCAGGTTTTAAAATGGGTTATTACGGTGGCTTCGTCTGCCCAAGCAACAGGGAAAGCGCCCCGTCTCCCACAGCAAGTTGAACTCGTCGCATAGCAGCGCCTCTATGGGCAGCTGCAGGAGAGATGCCGAAGCATGTCGTTTGTGGATGGACGTCAGGACCCTCCGCCACACTTCGCACGTGAATGTATTGGCGGAGGTCAGTTCGGCCAAGGTAAAAGGCTCGTTGTAAACACTGTGCTGGGTAGTGGAGAGAGTCCACAGCACCTAGGTTCTTGTCGGGCCCACCGTATGTACGGACTGCGTTCCGTGTGCCCCGCCCCGACAATCGCTCAGGAGAGTGCTCGGCCTATCACGTCGGCGACCCTCTACTGGCATGAATGTAATCCGAGTCGTTCACTCTAAGGAATCGGCAGCGGGACAGGGGCTGTGCCGAGCCAGCAATGCTTGTATGCGTGTCCACACTTGGGACGTTGGAGTGTTAAAACGGTTTAAAAGCCAATTACATAAGTGCGCCATGAATACCGCCTTTGCCTCACTTTATGGTGCGCCGGGCAAAAGCCCCTCGCTTTTCTTAAAAGCGATAAGATTATCTGTAGCTGCTCCTTCGGTCGAAAACTCCTAAAAGTCTCTCTTTCGAGCCAGGATTGCTTTCTCCGACATTCCATTAGTCCACCAAGGAACTGGAGCGCGACGGCGGGCCTGACCTTGATTTGTCCTCTGGAATACACCCCGTCCGGCGGAGTTTAAAAGCAAAGGAGGTAAAATCCTCTGCTGACATGGGAGAGTTATCGGCTCTGGTTTTAAATCAGTGTCTCCACTTTGACACTTGGAGTTCTGCCCAGTCTGCCTTTGTGTACGTTTCCACCCTCTGTGGTCGCTGCCTAAAAACTGGGCATCCTGGTGCTGGAGCCAAACCAGGGACGGTGGTCACTTCCCAGTGGGTCATCGTGCACAGACCAGGTAAGAAAGATCGAGCTAGCTGGGGGGCTCACCAAGCTCAAGCTCCAATGCAGGATCGGTCCTGACCGGAGGGCACAGTAAAATGGTGTCCGTGTTCCCGTGTTTATAAATACCACAGAACCTCGTCGTTAATAAAATGCTCTAAAAAGAGCGGCCAACGAGTATGTTCGTGGCAATACAACCCCATACAGTAGTATGGGCCGTTAAAATCGCACCAGCAGTAAGATCGGTGGCCGGCGCAGCTCAAGCGGACTAATCGTTCTAAGTTCCTAGCAGAGCGAAGGTCGATGCCAGGGGGAGGTACACACCGAACACTAGGGTTACCTTCCTCCGACGGCTAAGAGATTAATACGAGCGGGCCACTGCCTGCAGCAGTGGAACGCAAGCGCGAGCTGTCGCGCAGACACACTATGGTGAATCGCCAGCAGAACTACCACCATGTTGCAACCTGTTGTCACTGGTATGTTCTTTCGGAAAGACAGCATAGCCCCTTCACCGTGCACTGCATATCGGGTGCCATTTTCGTCTCCTGGAGACAGATGGCCAGTGGATTCCGCCTGCGGAATGACTGTCTGCAGGTCTTGAAATTTGGATCTCAGACCTCTACAAGTTCCACTGAAAAGAATAAAAATGCATGGGAATGGATTAAAGTGCGCAAAAGCACGTTTAAAGACAGGTAGCAGGCAAAGGCGCATACTAAAAGCCAGTTCACATGACGTAAAACACACTAGACAAGTATAAAGGACACCTGTGAGGCAACCGGAAGAGCGCAAACGCGCCTGGTAGAGAGTCAACAGGACGGGCAAAACACCCAAGAGGGCAGTAAAAAGTTCAGAAAACGACAACTTTAGAATATGATGATGATTGGGGCTTAAAGAGGCACATAGTGCAAATGACTAAAAATATTCCGCCGCCGCACCGGGAAGGAAGCTGTCCCCCGAACTGGATTCGGCCGTGACCCAGCCGCGACCTGCCATCAGCCGAGCTTGGACCGTTGTAACGGTGTGTTAATTTCCACAACTGAACTAGTCCACCGTGACGATCCGCGAATGGCAGTTGCCTTAGTAACTGATGGACCCGTTTGGGGGGGGCGTTACCCCCAGTTGCTACTGGCGCTTGCGTGAATTCGATAGCCGGCAGCGGCTGGCGAATGGTACAAGGAGACTAGTGAACCTAGTGAGAGGCGGCCGAGAGCGGTCACTGACTGGACTGCGTGGAGACGGGCTGTCTCCTGCAGTCGCTGTGCTTTAGTAATTTTAGACTATCTTCTTTTCGAACCGTTGGCGGTTTTAATCCGTACAACAACAACGAGATTCTTAAACTAGACATCACATGTTTTATTGAGAGAGAAAGAGAGAGAGAAGCGGAACGAAACGGAACAAGGTTACAACCGTCCTCCGGTCGAGCCCGGCTGAAAACGCTGGCGGGGTACGGGGGTCTGCCACCCTCCGTTGGCGAACCCCTTCCAGGGCAGAACACGCTAGCCGTGGACGCTCCGGCCGGAGCAGCTGCCGCCGCCCCGCCCCGGCGAAGAAGGCGGGGGGACACCGGCGCTCGGGTCGCAGCTCCTGACGCCGGCATACGGGGTCACCGGTGGCCGCTCTCCAACTCGGGGACCCCGCGGGCCGCGGGGCGGTGGAGGGGCACGCCGGCAGCTGCTGGCGCCGGTAGTGGAGGCTGGGGGACCCACTGGGGACGGGCCCTCCGCAGAACCGCACAGAGGAAGGGGGACGGGTCCTGCCGAACCCACACAGGCGACGGGCCCACAAGCCCCCCCGATCGAGTCGACCCTCACCGACCCCCACGGCTTCCGGAGGTCGCTTGGCCCTCGCGGGCTTTTCTCGACGAGGCGAGCACGCATGACATCGCAGCGCCCGCTTCTTCCTCCTGGTTGCGGCGCAAAGCCGCCTCATGACCGCAAGTCTCCCTTCAACATCATGAGGGCGGCTGGGAGTCGCCGTCGCCGACCCAGAAGAGTCCCTGGGTGACGCAGGCTCGGTACGACCGAGCGGAGACCGTTCGCTCGCTCGAGCGCCGATGTTGGACGAGGGTACCAGCCCTCGCCATCCCATCCCCACGTGTTGGCACTCACCCACCGCAGCAGCGGGCGCCGCAACCGGGGCACCCTGTCCTGCAGCGAGTGGAGGTGGGGGAAGGGGAGGGGAC
Source organism: Chirona hameri (assembly GCA_036785665.1). Lineage (NCBI taxonomy): Eukaryota > Metazoa > Arthropoda > Thecostraca > Balanomorpha > Balanidae > Chirona > Chirona hameri. The sequence continues at coordinate 4,847 of JAXIVJ010008183.1, forward strand.
GGCGAGGCCCCCGCAGGAGCCAACGAAGGCCTCCGTAGAGAGCCGCCGAGGGCCTCCCAGCAGGAGCCGCCGCAGCCCGCCGGCCGGCAACGACAGAAAGACGAAGGACCTTTACGCAGCAGAACTCAGCTGCGCTGCGTTCATCTGCTCAAGCATAGCTTTGGGCGAACCCGGAGAGGAATAGATGGAGGAGCTTTCGCCATCTGGGCATATGACGTCCTTGGGTGGGACTCGTCGTATACATCACAAGCCTTCTCTGAACGAGATGATCCTGTTGGTCTTCTTATGCTATTGATCTCTCTTTCCCTTGGCGTACCATCGGACAAGGTCCTATCATAGGAAGTGTGAGGTTTCTGTTCCTCGGGGCAGTTCACGCATTTGGATGGTTGTAGCCCTCACAGTTCTCGTCCGTGTGCTCCGTAGAGGCACCACCTTTGCACACGATCGGTTCGGTTTTTACAGTGCGTTTTGGTGTGACCAAAAAAGCTGGCCAACGAAAGCAACCGCATCGGGTTGGGGATGAAGGCACAGCACCTTCACACGAACATACCCCCACTACCTCACTTCCGACGGAAAGGTCGGTGCTGTTGAATGTTAAAACTATGTTGTCTGTCGGAATCATGTTTCCTCCTCTCCTGGATAAAATCCTCCTTGCCTCGGTTACGCTAAACCTGGTGAGGACACCTCTACGATCTCCTCGTCACTAACGTCTCGTAGATCATAGCAGTTCACGATTGCCCTTAGTGCGAGTTTTTAGTCCTATGCGGGGCCACTGTCAATCGGAGCTTGTGACCTTCCCTGTCTGATGCCTCCATCCCTCACCGTGCATACAAGCTTGTAGCCGACAGAGCTTTTGCCGCCGTCAGCCACGTTAACAAATTCAAACCTCGATTGCGACCTCGCAACTTGTCGCAGCGGGATCACCTTGTTCCGAACCGATCACAACAGCCGTCTTCCTCTGGAAAGAGGAAAGTGAGCTGAGACCTCCTCTGCTCATGAGGAGAACACCGAGAACCCGAGGAGTGGGGGAGGGCGCCTTCCTCAGCGCTCTCTGGCGCAACACGTCGTCCGTTCCGCTCCACCTCAGTGGAGCGAGTCATTCACCGAAGGGCGGTTTTTCACCACCAGACGGGATGGTTCGTCCATCGGCCGAAGGCCGATGGCGAGGCGGCGGCAGAAGCCGTGGTTCGTAGGGTTTGGGTCTTGAAGTGTCCATGGTAAGTGATTGGTCTCTGCCCAGACACCCGCACGGACGCTCCCGCCACGGGCGACCGCTACAAGCCGAGGGCTGGGGACTGGCTGTACGGGGCTCGACGACGCCCTCACGCCAGAGGAGGGAGAGAGAGACTCACCACCCCCGCCGTTTAGACGCCGCCTCCTCCCTTGACGCCTTAAGCGGCGGACGCCACCCGGTGGCAGCAGGTACAAAGCCACCCGCAGCCCGCCAGACAAGTGCGCATGCACCCGCCCTGCCGGCAGCGAGACGGTCAAGCTCAACGACCCCCCGGCAGCACAGCCCCCGCACGCGAAAGCTTTCTCAGTTGCGGACGCCCCAACTGAGTGTCCCCCGCCCTTCCGGAAATCCCAGGCCAAAGAGGAGTGTTGCCCACGCTACCCACACAGACTAGCCCGCGCGGCAGGTGGCTCAGCCTCCAGGACCCCTTCATCCCAGGGTACGGGTCGACGCGCCTAAGTCGCCAGAAAAGCCCTTGCCAATGTAAAATAGCGCAGGCGTCCCCATGTCACATCAGAAGTATAATGCTAAGGACAATATCCATGATTGACGCAAGAAGCCCTGTTCAGGCTTCGGGCGACTAGCACCCGACACCGTCAAACCGCACGCAAAGGAGAGGAGCTCTCAACGGGGACACCAGTAAACTGAGTTGGGAGGGGGGAAGGGGTTCGGGACCTTGTTACGGGTCGAAGGGGTGGCAAAAAATGGACTGGGACTGGGCGGGTAGGTGAGTGTGAGAGGGGGGATGGAGGGAGGGGAGGGGGGTTAGCTGGGACCGAGGGGGCGCTACTCCCCTTACACTTATTCAGAGAAGATCACGGAGGACTTCAACCTCGAAAACACCGCTGAGCGCCGGCTACAAGAGTGGCCTGCGCAAGCTGATGACGAACAACCCGGCTCAACATCGCAGAGTTCCCTGGCCTGGACCCGAAATCATAGCGGACCGTAAGCTGACGGAAAACCCCAACACCAAGCTGCTGTTCGGGCCAACAACCACTGGTAAGACGCCTGATTCGTCACATCACTACTCGAGTTGCACAGCCCCACGAATACTGAGTGCGAAATGAATAACAGCAGTCCCTTCTACTTGGCCCGATATGAACCTCAGTCCCACTTGGCTGTGATGGAAGAGTTGACCGTATCGGCGATCAATATGGATGATTTTCAAGAAGTTACCTCACGGCGGCGACGAAGAAATGAGATATCCCCGGTAAAAGTACGAAAACAGGCCGGAGCGACCTGAACAGAGTCCCCAGTGTTTGACTACAACAAACAACGTGCTGGCAGGATTTATACAGCGAAAACGACCGGGCCGCGATCCAGAGCAGGACGAAAACGTTTCACTTGACCCGGGAAATCAGTCCACAAGGTTGACCGACAGGCCATCGTCGCCCGGTGCCCTGAACCGCCCGAAGGTGAACCATCACGAGCGCCCACTGGTGGGAAGCATACCCACAGAAACAACGCCGCCCAATCCAGGACTACTTCTGTACCATCCACCAGGTTAGTTTAATTTCAGTCTCTCTTCAAACGCCACGCCGTGCAGACCTCTCTGTGATTCTAATATATAAAATAGTATATACAAGTGCTATTATATATGACGAGAAACTTGTGTGCCCTACAGGGAAGACGACAACCATGTCAAGCTGGGATAGCGGCTGGAACCAACAGCTGGAAGGGAGACGCAAGAAACGAGAACTTCCGACGCAGAGTCGTACAGGACCTACTTCGACGCAGCGGAGACAGAGAAACTACCCCGAAGGGATCCAGAATCTACGTGCTACTTCCGTCCGCTGGAATAAAGACTGGAAGGAACTGGTGGCAGTGGCAGAATTAACACAGGACTGCGTGATAAGCACTGGGCACTTACGCGGTTACGTTGCCGGGCAGTTACCCAGAGCGCAAGGTACCCGTACGCCTGGCCACGCTCGACACAAGTTGCCGAGAGGTCTGGTGGTTGCATATTCATTCAAGTGGTTGTTTATCTAACCGGCCAAGTCGCTCTAGCCGGCATATATATATATTATCTAATATATATATAACTATATATATATAATATATATTATATATATATATACTATATATATATATATATATATATATAATACCGGGCTCGCATCCCCTCTTTTACCATGACGCGAGGCACTCCAGTCTTTCTGCTCGGCGACACAAAATCTAGATGTCTCGACACCAAATTCACACCAAACATTCGAAAATATCTTCAACTCATCTATCTGACCCTCAACCTACACCAACTCGTCAGTGAACCGGACGCACCTTTTACCGAGACCAAACACATTTATGACAATAATTATCACTAAACAGTCCGATCTACACTCCTCAGCCCCGCGTACTCCCTGACTCACTCGGTGACCACCAGCACTGTTACCCCTTTCCGTATCACTCCACAAGAATCTGCACCGTGCCCGAAGTCCGCCACATCAGACGCTGGGATCGGACAGACTGGGACAGCGTCAGTCTCGACCTCTTGCTATCCGATTGGGGTCCATTGTATGCGGCCGGCGGCGTAGACGACAAGGTAAGGAGAGTTTTATGCGGATATGGAACGGAGTCATCGATCGCCACTGCCCCTTGGTACAAGTGCGATCAAGTCGAACAACCGAGGCTGCCCATGGTTAACACAAGATTCGCGAAGCTCCGCGACACCTCATGGCACAGCGGGGACGTGGCACGAAGAGAAAAAAAGTAGACGAAAACACCTCACGGATGTAAATCAACGCAATCTACAGGAGGCTGCACAACAGGCGTCCGCAAGTCGGCTAGTACGTGCCCGCAGGGATCTTTTCTGTGCAGCCACACTTACCAACAATGACTCGTAAGCTTTTGGTACTAGGTTCAATCAATTTGCAAAATGTGCTGATGCGGGCCGAGCGCGAACGCGGATATTAAAATCAGGAGGTGAGCTCAGCGACCAGTTTAATGAGTATTTTGCAGAGTGTCGATTCAACATCGCAAATGACCTGCAATCAAGTGTTCATTCTGACCAGTCCTGAGCCGCGTCCTCCGACTGGTTTGCACGTCTCGTTTTCAACTTCAGCCTGCCAACTCTCCCGAACTTTCAAAAGCAGTGAGTCAAATGAGTTGATCTTGTGTTAACCATGGGCAGCCTCGTTTTCGACCTTGATCGCCACCTGTACAAGGGGCAGTGGCGATCGATGACTCCGGTTCCATATCCGCTAAACTCTCCCCTACCTTGTCGTCTACGCCGCGGCCGCAATACAATGGACCCCAATCACATTCTGTTGGTCTTGATGAGGTTCCAAATACAGGCGTTGCGGCGCAATGTTTCGATGTTATTGGTTCACCCCCTTGCTACATGTGATAAATACCTCCCCTTCATTAGTGGAGTTTTCCCCTTCGAGTGTGGGAAAACGGCTTTGCGTGGTCCCATATGCACAAGGCAGGAAGATCGCAGTGTAGCTAGTAATTACCGGCCAATCTCTCTTCTGTCGATCCTGTCAAAAATAGCCGAACGCCATTGATCTGTACGCAACTTAGCCATCTATCTGCGAGTCAACCACATTCTCTAGCGACAGCCAGTACGCTTATCGACTTCGGCCACTCCACGGAGACGCTATCCTCGACGCTTGTCTCATGGGGCAATTCTAAAGATCCGGACAACGGAATGCTAAGCTTCAATTATGGCAATTGACCTGAGCAAGGCCTTCGACAGCGTAGACCATAGCCTCCTCCTGCACAAACAATTAGAATGGTAATGTATATCATATTCACTGGTTCGCCAGCTACCTTAGAGGACGCGAGCAGATGGTTCGTGGCGGCTCTCAGTGCGTCCGTCCAGTGAATCATGGTGTCCCCGCAGGGGTCTCATCATCGGCCCTATTCTCTTCAGTCTATTTGTAAATGAATATTGCGGGGTTTTTCTCGCTCCATTGGTCGAACTACTCATGCTTATGCTGACGATACGCAGGCTGCTCGATTGCTCGCCATCTACCTGGTGACAGTCTGTCACAGCTAAAAATCCGCCTGGAAGAATCAGCAACATCAGTGCAACAATGGTTCAAAAATAACTCTCTGAAAATGAAACGCAACAAAGAACCGATTTCATCCATTCTTGAACCAAACAAAGGGTGGAAAAAGCTGGTCGAAACTTCCAGTATTGATCTACAACAACGAGAGACAGTCCTGGGCGGCGGCCGCAACACCAGAATATCGCTTCTATAAACGCTCCTTAACAAACATTGGAAAGACTGGGTGGTGCCGAATCGGCAGAGTCCGAACTATTCGCCGAATACTCCTTCCCGTACTCGTACTCGTGCTAATTACAATGGAGATACACACCTGATGCAAAACGTTCCTAGAGTGGAAGAGGATGAGGTAGACCAATCTGTATCCCCTACTAACTATCAATGGTAGCGACTGAAATGACCAAACTCGGCTGTAAAATACTCAAATGCAGCAATGGGAGACCACTGTTGAATTGAGAGTGCAACATCAACAACAACAAACAACAATCGCGTCAAACAACAACCACCAGGACCGTACAAGACAGTCTATCCTGAGCTAGAGTATTACGTGAAGACAGCGAGAAACATGCTAGAAAGCACAGAATACAAAGGAGATTGACGACGACGTCTATCTCAACCCAAACCGCGCCCAATATTACCAAGCATCACACTGAGTGACGAACAAAAAAATCACACACATCATCAAGAGAGACCGTGTGGAGACCAACAACACCGTTCTACCTGTTCAACAACAGATCAGTTCTCCAAAAAGGCGACCTCAAAAACATGGTCAATGCACCCAGACGCCTCTAGATGGTACAACGTGGGACTTCACAGCAAAAGAAAAACGACCCTGCCATTACAAACGCACCAGCTACAAATGGTCGCGCAACCTACCGACGCTATCGAACGCCACGGGCATCCAGCGGAGCGGCCAATGACCCCACCGCCGTCTATTTCCGGGGTCAACACAAATAGACAAGTCGGAGAATACCGTCACGTCGTATTCTGACCTCACACAACATGACGGGTACTGGTGACAGACCACGGCATATAAAGGCACCTGTACAAAACGTGACTATGCTGATGTGTACATACATTGTCTACCCCGCGTAACAAAAAAAAACGGAACGAACATTGTCGTGCAGACATGTACTCGTCGGCATCAATAAATGATGAGGAGAGGAGCTGAAGCAACCAGGAAATTTGTTTTATTGAGAGCAGAGCGCAATGAATAATATACACACCACTCACTCATCACAGAACAAAAACCTCCCAGTCCCTCACTCATCAATCATGAAAAGACGGATAGCGTATTATCCGCCCATCAGTCATCACCTACCTTTTAATTTTGGCCTATCGGGGGGTGGGGGGGGGGAATTTCAAAGTCAGGCCGCTCAGACCGTACGTTTGTATTGTGTACACATAGCAGGCCTGACTTTGGAAATTCCCCCCCCCCCCGATAAGGCCAAAATTACAAGGTAGATGATGACTGAATGGCGGACCCACGACTACGAGAGTAAGACGCTCTCATTGTGACTCGTCACTTCTCGAAGCTGCACAGGTCCAACAACAACTAAGTGCGACTTGTGAACAACAGTTCTCCATTCTACCTGGCCCAGTTGACCCAATCGCATTTGGCTGTCATGGAAGGAGCTTACCGATCGCCCGTGTGAATATGGACGATTTTAAGAAGTTGTTGGGAGGCGAAGAGATGGACATCCCAGTGAAATACGAAAACAGGAGCCGAGAGCGGACTCACCAAGGGTACCAGTGTTTGCGACGACACAACACAATGTGTTGGCAGGTTCTCCTCAGTGAGACCGACAGGGCAGCTATCCAGAGACCGAACCAAAACCGTTCAGCTTAACAGAGAGAAATTCAGTCCACAGGAGACCGACAAGCGATCGTGGCGGTGCCCCTCAACCGCCCCGAAGGTCACCATCAACAGCGCCCACTGGTGGGAGGCATATCACCGGAACAACATAAGTCATTACAGGAGTAACTTCCTATACATCACCAGGATACGTTTACCTTCAGCTCTCTCTCTCTCACAACGCCACGCCGTGCAGAACCATCTCAGTGATACCTATATAATAAGATAGTGTATACAAGTGCTTTATATATGACGAGAAACTGTGTGCCTACAGGAAGAAGGATACCATGTCAAGTTGGGATAAGCGGCTGGAGCAACAGCTGGAAAGGCGACCGCAAAAAACGAAAACTTCACAGAAAAAGGTATACCGGACATACTTTCACCGCAGCGAGACGACGCGGACTACCAAAGGGATCCTGAACTTCGGGTACTTCCGACGTTGGAACAAGGACTGGAAGAGAGCGTGGTGGCAGTGGCAAATTAACCAAGGAAATCCATGATAACAGAGGTGCCTTACGCGGCTACCGGTCCCGGGCAGGTACCCCAAGCGCGCGGGACCCGATACGCGGGAACACGCTTCGGCAAGCTTGCGAGTACTGGTGTTCCGCGGTGGTGCATATAATACAAGTGTCGTTTCTATCTCTGGCGGTCTTCGTACAACTACATACGTGTAAAGAGGCCACCAACAATAGAATGTCTGCTGCAAAACGACCTCGCTTGATGATCTGATGGCAGATGAGGATAACGAGACGGTGGATGAGGTGACGGAGCAAGGTAGTAACAGAAACAAGATCAGGAGGAGGAAGTAGGCGGTCATGAAGGATATATTGTCATAGTCACATGGGCAATTTGCCATGGTTTTACCAGTATATATAGAGACAATTACGAAATAACATTCGGACGCTAGACTCTTGAGCAGTTTTATATACTGCCGCTAACCACAACTCTGGTGGTACACAAGAGCCGGAAAAGACACAACACGAGCTTTCGTGCTACCAAGAAGCACTGGACAGCTGAAAACTAGAATGCGAAAACATTGGATGTAAATAATGTCTAGGATCAATGGGCAATACATGAAATTTTTGAGAGGCATTAATCAGAGGACCGACTGACAGGGTGGGCACGGAACTAGTAACATCCAAAACTACAATAGACGCACCACCCAGAGCCTAGAGTACTTTGTGGAATACAGACAATGTTTAGCATAGTCATTTACCATTAAGTAAAAGAAGATGAAATGATACTCGCCAGCGCAGACAGATGCAAGTCTGCCAGAAGTAGAATTACTTTAATACAAAGTAAAACAAATGGAAATAGATCTAGAATGGGGAAATAGAGAATTCTGCAATGGTTCAACCTCCGAAATTCGCTGTTCAAAAAAGCGACGTCAAACGTGGTCCATGCAAACCAGATGCAGACGTTGAATCATGGATGGTCGGAATGAATGCCTTATGCAAAGGATTGGATATGTGGAAGGCGCCGAACGAACATGATCTAGTGCTCAGCGATTAAAGGTAGGAGAATGACACGCAGAGTATGTTCGTGTGTCGAAGCAAATATCAGGGTTAGTAAAATTGCCAGACCGTGTATGCTCCGAACAACTTGAGCTAGTATTGTAGGCAGTACTAGGTAAGTTCGGTGACTGTATGGCTTGAACAATAGACGACATAGTATTAGTGGCTGCAGACTTAGGATCGAGATGAATATAATGAGCATCACTTATTCGAATAGGTGCATAACCAGTCTGGACGTGATATTAGTGGTGTATTGATTAGGACTGTGGTGGTGTTGCTAGAGTCGTTGAGAGAGCATAACTGATCCTTGAAGTAGGACGTTACGTGCGTATTGGATATATGGGGGAAGATGTTGGGATCGAACCGGTTCTATGTCCTCTTTCTTAGGCGGTATTGCTAGCTATCGATTGTTGCCGGACGACTATGTTGGGAGGTCCTGTGTAGTATACTTGATGTTGAGGGGGGGGGGGGGGGAATTAGGTGTCGGGGCGAGGGGTAAGCGCACGATAGAATAGGTACAACGCCAAAAGAAATGTTGGAACATAATTAGACCCTGTTTGACGTACATTAACGTCAAAAAGAGGGTTAGGGCACGAATTATACATGAAAATAGGCATTTGTATTTACGAAAAGATGTTACGTGAGTCACCAGGATGTGAACATTGCAAGGACCTACGCAGAATAACGTAATTAGATGTGAGTCACCTGAGGACTAGCGCTGGAAAGCGGAAATGAGAGGCATGTCTCAACTGGAAGGGACCAGCGCTGACAGAGGAAGGAGGGACACATTATGCCTCTGGAGAACGCATCAGAGAGATGAAGTTACTTGGGAAGCTGAAGTTCCTTGATGAGCTGAGGCGTAGTAGTTCTTACATATCAAGTTGTGCGAAGCAATTAGGGGGGAGATGGCTTTGCTATCTCACCCGTTTTGGTCTGCCAATACCGCCTTGCCTGCCGTGGTAAACACTCCGCCCCATGAACTATCATAAAATATTCTTACAGGAACTGGCAAACATCATCCTCCCCGGAGTGGTCGCAGCAAGGATCAAGTAGACGGCAGACCAGCACCCAACTGGACAGGCACCTGTCACCCGAACGATCAGGACGCAAACCACACCGCAGCTGAAGCAAGTCGCCAACCTGCGCCGGGGACCTCAGCAGACAACACGCGGCGCCAAAACGACCGATGCACAACCGAGACCGACTACATACGAGAAATCATTACAACGGTATGGCAGTCGGACTGTGGGCCACTTTATGGACCCGAATCTCCGTTCAAGAGTTTGATCAGCTCTACAGGCTCACACCAAACTTCAAAGAGAGGGTAGAGAGTCGTACTAAGCTCTTGAACAGTCCCACATAGAATGAAGAAACTCAAAGGTGCCCAGTTCTGAGTCAAACTTTTCAGGAAAGACACTGGCGACTTCGACCTGGACCTGCGCTCAGCGTCGGCTACAAGTGGATCAGAATGCTGTCAGCAACAACAGGATCTTGATGGCGGGAAGTTCCTGGCGTGGACGGAAGTCATCGACAGACCGCAAACTGACCAACAACGGAACCACGCTTCACTGCTATTCGGACCAACCACAACCGGTAAAACTTTGATCGTGACGATCCCTTCCTGGAACTTCACAGTCGGACCAAACTGAGCGCCATGAACAGCTCGCCCTTCTACCTCGCCCAGCTGACCCCAATCTCACCTCGCAGTAATGGAGAGAACTCACCGTGTCTGCAGTAACACATGGATGACCTTCAAGAAGCCTGCTGGGAGGTGAAGAAATGGACATACCTGTGAAAGTATGAAAACCGCCCAGAACGCCTGTCCCGGGTACCGGTCTTCGCCACAACCAACAACGTCCTGGCCGGTTTCCTGAGCGAGACCGACCGAGCGGCCATACAAAGCCGAACGAAGACCTTCAACTTGACCAGAGATCCAATCCACAGGCGACAGACAGACGATCGTGGCCGGTGCCCTGGCGCGACCCAAGGTCAACATCACTAGCGCCCACTGGTGGGAGGCCTATAACCGCCACAACAAGGGAGTCCAAGACTACTTCAATACCATCACAGGTTAGTTTACCTCAGTACTTCTCCAAACGCCACGCCGTGCAGACCTCTCTGTGTTACTATATATATTAATAGTGTATACAAGTGCTTTATATATGACGCAAAACTGTGTGCTTACAGGAGAAGATACCCATGTCAAATTGGGATAGTGCATGGAAAACCAGCTGGAAGGGACGCGCCAGAGACGAAAACTTCAGAAGAGCGGTATACCCGACCTACTTCGACGCAGCAAGGCGCAGACACTACGGACGAGATCCAGAACTTCGATACTTTAGACGCTGGAACACCAACTGGCGCGCCTGGTGGCAGTGGCAGATATCGCAGGGGATTAGAGATAGCACAGGCGCATTGCGTGGTTACGGTGACGGTTCGGTACCTGGAGAGCGATTTCCTTACGCAGGACACGCTCGACAAAGTGCCAGTGTTGGTCATAGTACCAGTGTTGTTGTGAAAGGACATCGCCACCAAACAACTATTCGTATAAATAAGAGACCTACAAATAACCATATGTCTAGTTCAAAACGCCCGCGCTTTGATGACGACGGAGATGAGGATAACGACATGGTCGATGAGGTGGACGGAGCCGCAGTAACCGAAACAAGATCAGGAGGAGGTGTAGGAGGTATGAAAGACATACTGTCCTATCACATGGGCAACCTGCCATGTTTTACAGTATATGTTGAAACAATTAATGAAATAACATTCGGACCGCTGGACCAATGGCAGTTTTTCATACTACCATTAACACACTTATGGTGGTATACAAGAGCAGGAAAGGACTAGGACGGAAATGTCGTGGTACCAAGACAGCTGGAACGACTCACTACAGAATGTGCTAATATTGGATGCAAAATCATATCAGGATCGATGGGCATACATGAGATGAGAGGAACATCAGAAACTGAAACGACAGTAGCAGGAACCGTAACATCCAAAACGACAATAGACGCCCACCCAGAACTGGAATACTTTGTGGATTCAGACAATGTATTGGAATACACAAACTATCTGATATCAGAGGATGACAAGGTACTAAGCGCAGTAGACGCCAGCCTACCAAAAGTCACAATACCAGACAAACAAAGAAAAACAAACGCCAATAAACTACTAGTATGGACACCAACGGCACCATTCGCTCTATTCAACAATCGACATGTACTACAAAAGGCAGACGTCAAAACGTGGTCCATGAAACCAGACGCAGACAGATGGTACTCATGGAACGTAGGAGACAAATCGCTGATGCCTTCCAACGCTCAATACTACAAGTGGACGGCGCCGACCGACACGATCGAGCGCACTGCGGTGGCGAGGCAGGGCAATGACCCCACGGCAGTCTATTTCCGGGTGAAGCAGATCGCAGGCAGCCAAAATCGTGTCATGTGTATTGTGTATGCTAAAAACCAACATGACTGTACTTGTACAAACTGGTAGCAAAGGCACTATGGCGCATGACTATAAGCGCATACTGCATAAGCTGGCTGCGCCCACACAAACTACCAGTTCATATACCATGCACCATATATATTCGTGGAGACAATAAATCGGTCGGACAGGTGGCCAACCTGGCTCAACCTCAGCTGTTACGACAGATATCGGCAGGTGAAGGTTAGGTCTGTTCTTCTGCTGTCTAAGCTCTAAGCACAATGTCAGGTCATGCCAGGTCAGGTTAGGTGCCCTTACTGTAAAGGACGACATCATCCAAATCATTCTCAAGGAGAAAATGCACAACCAATTCCGAAGCTTGACAGACTGTTCAAAAACATTTCAAATCAGAAAAAAACACGGAGCAGCGACAGGGACTCTGAAACAGACCGAGCAGGAACAAATGGCGAAAAGACAAGAGACACGAGTCGCAACACGAGTCCTTCGCCTGCCCTACCCGAACCTCAAAAACTCCGAGCCGCGGTCTGCATTTGAGGATGATATCGTTCTTCATCACCGTAAAGGTGTAAACGTGAGCGATATCAACCACTCCAAGCGGCTGTTGAGCAAGGCAAGGCTGAACAAGGCAGATTGCCGTCACGATGCCTTCAGTGACAGCAATCTGTCTAAGGCGGCCGAGCAGGTGGAAACGCAGCCATGCGTGTCGATGCTGGCTGACAACGTCACCGTGTGCCGGCGGACCATGGACCTGACGGCCATCATGACTGTGGTTCCTGACGCCCCATCAGGTGAAATGGTCCAGTCGTTCGTCGTTGGTGCACCAGTTGTCAAATAGAACGATGGCGACTCGATGGCCAGTGAGCTTCAGGAAACGCTGGCGAAGGTGGGCGTAACCTCAACGGAGAAGCTGTCCGCTATTTCGGCGGATGGACAATATCATCATAACAGCGTTCCTGAAAAACTCGGCAAGTGTATACAGAGCAAAGACCCGAGTTTATGTTCGTTTGTTTGTTTGTTTGTTTGTTTGTTGGGGCTTAAGGGCGCGACGACTGCATGGTCAATTTGCGCCCATAACGTTAACTACTTACTGATGCGAAAATATCACAGGGAAGTCAATGCTACGGACGAAGGAAAAGAGACCGCCGGACTGGATCCATTGGGAATCATCATCAAGAAGATGACACAGCGTCACGGTTGGCATGACCTGGCCGAGATACCTTGAACGCTTTCTAGCATACCGTGGGCAGGCGAGCAAGACATGCGCCACAGTGAGAGGCTCGTTGCATCTAGGACACATGGGCCTGTCACTGCCACAAAGTAAGTACCCGTGTGTAGCGTACGTGTGGCCAATCCGCAGTCTGCACAGAGTAACCTCCTCGCGCCTGTTTCTCCGTGAACTTGATGGCCACTGTCTAAGCACCGGTTTGACCGGTCTGAGCTTGTTGCTCGCTTGTGTGTCCCACGTACGCTGCCACTGGTCTTGTAAAAAAGCACCAGCAGCTGGGTAAAAATCTTGTGCTGGAAGCAGGAGGCGCCTCGTGCAGGGTGCCGATGCTGCTCGTTTCGCCGCAGCGTCAGCAAGCTCGTTCCCTGCAATGCCCACGTGACTGGGTACCCAACAGAACTTCACCGATTTCCCTGCCCGGTCTAAGGACGTAAGTCGTGATAAAATGTCCTGTATAAGGGGACTGCTTGGATGGAGCGATCTAAAGGCCAGGAGGCTACTTAAAGAGTCTGTTAAAATGAGGTGTAAAGCCTCATCGCTCACTTCAATAAAGCATAAAGCTTTGGTTATTGCGACTAGTTCTGACGTGTAGACTGAAGAATGAAATGGAAGCGAGAAAGAGCGAGTATCGTGGCCGCAAACAAATGCGCAGCCTACACCTTCGGATGTCTTGGATCCGTCCGTGTATGTAAAAGTGCGACCATCGCAAGAAGCCAAGTGCTCCATGGCCCGAGACCTGGACTCAGACGGGTGGACATCTGCCTTTTTAAGTTCGGACAGTGATACGTCGATTTGAGGACGGATACACGTCCATGGCGGCGAGGGCGGGATATCTACACGTATCACGTCACGCAAGGACAAGCCGCTTCTCGCAAACAGATCCTGCATCCGTGAGCAGAAGGGTACCGATCGCTGTGGCGTGCCTTCGAAAAACGAGAGAATGCCTCTAGAGAAAACAAAGGGGTACGTAGGATGCATGGGAAACTGGCGGAGCTTCAATGCATATCTCATGCCGAGCATCTGCCTGCGGAGAGAGAGAGAGGGGCTTCGTGCGTCTCCGCCAGGAGGCTGGTTGCTGGCGAGGTGCGAAAAGCGCCTGTAACGACACGCAGTGATGTATGGTGTATTGTATCCAGCGCTCGCTTATTTGTCTCGCTTGCACTGTCGTATATAAAAACACGCATAGTCCAGTTTGGAGCGAATTATGGACCGATAAAGCAGTAAAAGCGTACTACGATCTGCAGCATATGAAGTCCGCGAGACGCATCTTAAAATGTTCAGGGCTTTAAAACATCTCTCCCGAAGCACTTTAAAATGTTCCTTATAAGTCAGCTTTCTGTCAAAAAATATGCCCAGAAACCTCGCTACCGGCTGTGTTGGAATCGGCTGACTGTACAGTCGAATCCCTAGGTTGGGGTCAGGGCAACGGCGGCGACAAAAGTGCACAGCTACAGTTTTTGTTGTTGAGAAGCGAAGGCTGTTCTCCGTACTCCACCTCTCCAGGCGTGTGACAGCTAGCTGCAGCTGTCGAGACACTAAACAAGCGCTGGAAGCAGAATACCATATCGCGAAGTCATCTACGAAAAGAGATCGCCCGACCGCCACCGGGAGCTTGTCTCCTATGTCATTAATCATGACAGCAAACAACGCCACACTAAGTACCCCTCCCTGAGGAACTCCGTTCTCCTGTGCAAAACTGGTGGAAAGATGATTTCCCACACGGACTCGAAAGTGGCGGCGAGATACAAAGTGTTGTATAAAGCGGCCCATACGACCTCGAATGCCATAATTATACAGTTTTCTAAGAAGGACATGACGCAATACAGTGTCATAGGCTGCCTCTATATCAAAAAATATTGCTCCAAGGTGCTTCTTTTCGTTAAAACACGCACGCGCTTCCGTGTCTAAGGTTAAAATGTGGTCAACCGCGCTACGATTTTTCCTAAACCCACACTGAGCGTTTGTAAAAACGCTGTTATGTTCTAAAAACCAACTAAGACGTGCGTTCACCATCTTTTCAATCAGCTTACACAGGGATGAAGTAAGTGAGATGGGCCGATAGTGGAGAGGGTCAAGACCCGACTTACCACGTTTTAAAATGGGTATTACGGTGGCTTCTCGCCAAGCAACAGGGAAAGCGCCCGTCTCCCACAGCAAGTTGAGCGTCGCTAGCAGCGCCTCATGGGCAGCTGCAGGGAGATGCCGAAGCATGTCGTTGTGGATGGAGTCAGGACCCTCCGCCACACTTCGCAGTGAATGTGTGGCGGAGGTCAGTTCGGCCAAGGTAAAAGGCTCGTTGTAAACACTGTGCTGGGTAGTGGAGAAGTCCACAGCACCTGGTTCTTGTCGGGCCCACCGTTGTGCGGACTGCCCCTCCGTGTGCCCGCCCCGACATCGCTCAGAGAGTGCTCGGCCTATCACGTCGGCGACCTCTACTGGATGAATGATATCCGAGTCGTTCACTCTAAGGATCGGCAGCGGGACAGGGCTGTGCCGGCCAGCAATGCGCTTGATGCGTGTCCACACTTGGGACGTTGGAGTAAAACGATTTAAAGAATTAACATAAGTGCGCCATGAAACCGCCTTTGCCTCCTTTATGGTGCGCCGGGCAAAAGCCCTCGCTTTCTTAAAAGCGATAAGATTATCTGTAGTGCTCCTTCGGTCAAACCTCCTAAAAGCTCTCTTTCGAGCCCGGATTGCTTCTCCGCATTCCTTAGTCCACCAAGGAACTGGAGCGCGGCGGGGCTGACCTGATGTCTTTGGAATGCACCCGTCGGCGGAGTTTAAAAGCAAGGAGGTAAAATCCTCTGCTGACATGGGAGAGTTATCGGCTCTGGTTAAAATCAGTGTCTCCATTGACACTTGGAATTCTTCCCAGTCTGCCTTGTGTACGTTCCACCTCTGTGGTCGGCTGCCTAAAACTGGGCCAGCCTGGTGCTGGAGCCAAACCGGGAGGTGGTCACTTCCCAGTGGGTCATCGTGCACAGACCAGGTAAAAAGATGAGCTAGCTGGGGGCTCACCAAGCTCAAGTCCAATGCAGAGGTCTGACCGGAGGGCACTGTAAAATGGGTCCGTGTTCCCGTGTTTAAAATACACAGAACCTCGTCGTTAATAAAATGCTCTAAAAGGCGGCCACGAGTGCTCGTGGCATTACAACCCCCATGCAGTATTATGGGCGTTAAAATCGCCCAGCAGTAAGATCGGTGGCGGCAGCTCAGCGACTAATCGTCTAAGTTCCTGCAGAGGAAGGTCGATGCCAGGGGGAGGTACACCGAACATAGGGTTACCTCTCGACGGTAGAGGTTAATACGAGCGGCCACTGCCTGCAGCGTGGAACGCAGCGCGAGCTGTCGCGCAGGCACACTATGGTGAATCGCCAGCAGAACTCCACCATGTGCAACTGTTGTCACTGGTATGTCTTTTCGGAAGACAGCATAGCCCTTCACCGTGCACTGCATATCGGGTGCCATTTTCGTCTCCTGGAGACAGATGGCCAGTGGATTCCGCCTGCGGATGACTGTCTGCAGGTCTTGAAAATTGGATCTCAGACCTCTACAGTTCCACTGAAGAATAAAATGCATGGGAATGGATTAAAAGTGCGCAAAAGCACGTTAAAGAAGGAGCAGGCAAAGGCGCATACTAAAAGCCAGTTCACATGACGTAAAACCACTAAGAAAGTAAAAGGACACTGGCACCGAGGGAAACGCGCCTGGTAGAGAGTCCAACACGACGGCAAAACACCCAAAAGGGCAGTAAAAAGTTCAAAAGAACTTATAAATGATGATGATTGGGGCTTAAAGAGGCACATAGTGCAAATGACTAAAAATATTCCGCCGCACCCGGGAAGGAGCTGTCCCCGAACTGGATTCGGCCGTGACCCAGCCGCGACCTGCCATCAGCCGAGCTGGACCGTCCTCCGGTCGAGCCCGGCTGAAAACGCTGGCGGGTACGGGGGCTGCCACCCTCCGTTGGCGAACCCTTCCAGGGCAGAACACGCTTGCCGGGACGCTCCGGCGCGGCAGCTGCCGCCGCCCGCCCCGGCGAAGAAGGCGGGGACACCGGCGTCGGTCGCGCCCCTGACGCCGGCAACGGGGTCACCGGTGGCCGCTCTCCACTCGGGGACCCCGCGGGCCGCGGCGGTGGAGGGGCACGCGGCAGCTGCGGTGGTAGTGGTGGCGGGGGACCCATCGGAGACGGGCCCTCCGCAGAACGCACAGAGGAAGGGGACGGTCCTGCCGACCCACCAGGCGACGGGCCCACAGCCCCCGATGGAGTCGACTCATACATATGTCGCCCATAACTAACAACCTGTAAACGGTTTTGCTGGGTAAAAGCAACCAAAAAGAAAACGCATCAAAAACACAAAAACCATCAGCAAAAAGAATTCACGGAAAATGCCAGAGAGGATAAGAAACGAGTCGTGTGGCAAAAATATATGCTGCAAACCAAACTGGATACGTTGCAAAAAAAATGAGAAAAACTGAGCGAAGAGGTAACATCAGGGAAGTGGCAACAAACTCATGGGGAAAAACGGCAAGAAAACGAATACATCACAGAGTTGGTAAGTAAATCAGGGTATTTTCGAAAACATTAGAAGGGAGGGAACGCCGTGAGGCCAATATATGCAAACCGAACCCACAGAACAATTCAGAAGGCAGCGAAACGGAAACGTGTCACGAAGATGGCAAGTAATTCACGGATAAAAAAAAACAGGCAGGGTAACAACACATTCACAGAACTGGCGAGTAAATCACAGAGAAACCAGTGCGAGCAATACAACGAAAAAAACATCTGGAACGTAGGAAGAATCATCATTCAAAAGGTCTCGCAAAGAAAGATTATTGGAGCCAAAGAAACGTAAGCGCTCATTAGAAAGCAATGGACAATCAACCAGCACGTACCGGACGGATAACACTTCCCCACAGCGAGGGCATCGCGTCCGTTCACTCCCCGCCAACAGGTAGATCTGTGTGTTGAAAGCGTGTGGCCAATGCGTAATCGACTTAAAAGAACTTCTTCCACTCTCAATTTTCGATAGGATGAGCGTCATGGAGCAAGTTGCAGCTTGATTACCCTAAGCTTGGTTCCAGATGCATCCCATCTACATTGCCACTTCCTACGCGGGTACGATGAGCACTTCGGAAGGAAATCTGTAGCGGGCAACGGTAGCGAGCGCGTGCAAGCTGCTCGTGTGGCTCGATTGGCCGCCAGATCTGCCTGCTGGTTTCCCATCAAGCCCACATAGCTGGGAATCCAACAAAAGTCGATCGGTTTTCCCGCACGATCGAGAGAGGTAAGCAAGATTAAAATGTCTTGTAAAATTGGATGAGTATGGTTGAAATCTCTCGGCGCCAAAAGGCTGCTGAGCGGGTCTGTAAAAATAGCATAATGAGAACTATCACATACCTCTCATATATATACGGCCTTGAATATTGCAACAAGCTCCGAAGTATACACTGTAGAGTAGGGAGGCAGGGTGAAGACCGGGTAGTGACACCCATGACAAAGGAGCTTCCCACACCTGCGTCAGTCTTGGAACCCTCAGTGTAGATATGTGTGTGGTTTCTATACGAGCCAATGACCTGCAGCGCACCACTGCGAAGCTTGTTTGTCGAGATGTCGCTGTTCCGTATTTATGTAAGAGATGTATCGATGGTGGTTGAAACCAGCTCCCATGGTGCGACACGCGTTCGGAATATTACAAAACAGACTCGCAGTTACCTAAGTCGTGCGATAGCCAAGATGCCACGGCCTGAAGAAGTTCATCTGTGGTAAACCCATACTAGTTGGATACAAACCGTCAGCTCTTTATGCGAAGGATGGATACTGCCACAAATTCGACCTATATTATGAGAAAGGACAGCGCACACCCTTCCAGACAGCCAATGGGCACCACGGTCGTGCTCGACATGACTAGTGTTGTAACCGATCCCAGGAATAGACAAGACACTAAATTTCGCGATCCGCACAATCACTGGGCTCAGAAAGTACGACCACATCACGCAGGCGCGAGAGGATCTTGACTGGATGTCGTTCGACAGCATGATCGACATGCGGAATGTTCAGCGGGTTCACCACATGCTATGGTGGGTCACAGCGGCTGCGGTCGCTGATCAAGACGCGCGCCCAGGTATCGCGACGACAGACTCGTGCGACAGCTGACGAGTCCGTGCTGCACGCGTCAAAATGTCGCCAACAGGCCACTAAGATGTCGTTCCCACACCGCGCTGTCGCAACTTGGAACCGCTTGCCGTCCGAAGTTAGGAGTAGTAAGGCCGTGTTCAAGCGAAACAAAAGTAATCCTGTCCGCTGTAGCAAAATAGCAGGAGGTGACCTGACAAGGTGATGGGGTGGGGTGAAGGGTGATGTGTGATATGTGATGGGTGATGTGTGATGGGTGATGGGGGATTGGATGATGGGCGATGGGCTCACTGTGATGGGTCGTGATTGTCTGCATGCTTGCTTGCTTGTACATTCACGCCGGAGCATAAGAGCCATTTGGGGAGTCTCCGAGTTCCGCAATACCATACAATGCAATCCACGGAGTGTACTTTCACAATTTCGCCATTTTCTCGGCGCTCCTGGGTTCGAAAAAAGGTTTTGCGAGCAACGCGTACTACGTAAAAAGGTATATTTATTTATCGTTCAAGTTCATCATTTGACCTTGAGATGAGGCCAAATATTATCAGTACCCCCTTTTCTTGCAATTTAAATTTACGAATCGTCGCAACAGACACGATCATCATTCATCAGTTGTCACACATAAATATAAAACAGTAACGTGTGACATCCAATGCATTGGTGTCGAGCCGTCATTGGAACGCACCTATGAATAGTACTGACTGAAAAATACAATAAATCCAGATGTCCGTGAAGTTAGGCAGTCACAGAAACGTCAGCGTCGGTCACCAATTCTTTACGCCATTTTGTCCGAAGGTCAAAGCGAGGTTTTCTATTGTGCTTCGCGTCCTCTTATTTTTTCTTCTTTTTTTTTGGGGGGGGGCGCCGCCGCCTCAGGTCAATTTGTGCCCATAACGTACAGTTTATTTAGTTATCGATGCGAGAATATCACCGGGAGGTTCGATATCACGGACGAATGAAAAGATGCGGCCATTCTGAACCCACCGTGAATCATCTTCAAGGAGATGCCGGAGAGTCACAGGTGACGGGATATGCTGCCCCAGCTTCGCGTCCTCTATCCCCTGGTGGATTATCCCTGGAGAGTCACAGTTGACGGGATATGCTGCCTCAGCTTCGCGTCCTCTATTCCATGGTGGATTATCCCTGGAGAGTCACAGGTGACGGGATATGCTGCCTCAGCTTCGCGGCCTCTATTCCATGGTGGATTATCCCTGCAGGGATAATCCACCATGGAATAGAGGCCGCGAAGTCATCAAGTTGTCAAGGTCACATTAATGCGTGCAACTATTCAGTTTGTTTTCCGAACATCCTCGTGACGTCATGGCTAACGGGATTAGAAAGAAAACGAGAATCAAAAGCTTTCTGCCGAAGGCAGACATAGGAGATATTTTAGGCAAGGGTAAAAGCAAATTTATTAAGTTAAGTATTGTGTTTTTGGCTTTAGGCCGAAGAAATATATTCCTGTGAAACACAAACGCACAAACCCCGCGACGATTATCAGTAGGTTACCCTGTGACGATTATCAGTAGGTTAGGTAAGGTTAGGTTAGGATGTGAAAGTTTTCCAAATAAACACCAGTGACGTCATTTAGTACATATTTCATCCTGAAGCAGAAATTGACAGCAAATTAAGAATACAATTATTGTGCAATCAAGACCAATATCAGGTCTCTAAACACGTTTTAGATACGGAACCGGTGAGGTTGTGCCGTTCATTTGGGTTGATTATTTGTAGTTGTTTTTGTGTTATATGTTTCAAATTGTGTTATTTTTAGCTGGAAACACTCATTTCTTTATAAACAAACTCTTTGAGGTGTATTTAAACAACAAAAACAGTAAAAAAGTGTTAGGTAAAAAAGTGTAGTCCGACCCAGGCAAGGGTAAAAACAAATTTGTTAGGTTAAGTATTGTGCTTTAGGCTTCAGGTATGCATGGCAAAACACAACACTTCATGTATGCCAAAAACACAATACTTAACCTAACAAATTTGTTTTTACCCTTGCCTAAAATATCTCCTGTCAGTTTCTGGCACTAGGGCCAAGGGATCAATTAATTGATGCATCCATTTTTTTATCCAGCCTAATGTTAAAACTTAAAGGTATATGGGAAATGGCTGATATCCAAACAGCTATTATCAAGCAATGAATTAGGGTGATCAGATAACTGACGCATCAATAAATGCATTGTGGCTAAAACTATGCTGTGCGTAGTCACTCAGATGATTCAAACAAAATTTAAAAATTGATGCAATATTGCTTTAAAAATGAATCAATTTTTGATTCCCTGACCAACCTGGATCAATTTATTGACACAATCAGCTGACTGGTTTTGATGGTTTAGATACTAATTATTTAATAAATCAAATTTTCAAATAATTGTAAGTATTCATGTTCAAAAGTTATTAAAATTAAATTCTAGAAATACAATATTTAAAATGTAAAGAAGAAATTACATTATCATATTTGATTTCAATTGTCAAAACACAATCATGCCTAAAACTTTCTGGAAATAAACATATAAGCCAGACACAAACAGTTAAAAGCATTAGTGCATTGGATGGAGTAAACAATTAATTATGAGATGGTAATATTTGTTTTGAGGTCTGGCAAATTTCCTTGCTGACTAGGTACTTTTAGTGAAAGGGTTGTGCAAAAAGGAGTCAATTTTGTGATCCCTTAACACAGTGTCAATGCCAATCTCCTCCCACTGTGGATCAACATATTGATGTGTCAATAAATTGATCACTTAGCCCTAGTGCCAGCAACTGATGCCTGCCTTCGGCAGAATACTTTTAACTCCTGTTTTCTCAATATTTTTCTACCTCTTAGTATGTGTGGAATGATTCTGCACTTATCAGTGCTTGTGACGTCATTTGTATAAATTCACCAATCGCCATCATGCAGAATAAATTATCCTGAAAAAAATATTTGCTTTGGTTTAACCCTGGCCTAAAATATATGTTTCTGCCTTCAGTATGGCAGAAGATTATATATTCACATCACATCTCCACATCTCCATATCTCCATCCTCCCCATCACCCAGAATGCAGGGTAGGGTTAAAGTTTTAACTTCAGACTTGCTATATAGCTTTGGACCTGACATGCTATTCAAGATAGGGTAAAAGTCTTAATTACCACCTCATGTCACTCTGATAATTGGTTACGGTGATACTTATCATGACAGCAAGATTTGCCTCCCCCATGGTCAATGCTGTTTGGCTGAGGCCCTTGTCAGTGGTGGGTTAAAGGAACATTTTCAGCTTATGACAAAATTTGACATGTCATTAAGCCAGTTTTACACATTGTACAAATTCAATCACTTTTTGCAATGTTGTCCCTAAATCATTGTATGTTTCCCCAGGTCTGAGAATGAAGCAGATGGAGACGGAGCTCCCCTAGATCACCCAGATGACAACACACCCATCCAGGATTTCAGTGATGGGAGTGAAAGCAATGCTGAATCTCTTGAAGAATCATCAGATGGCGAGGATGAAGAGGAATGGCATGATGCTCCTGCAATGGTAAGCACAAAATGTATGGTTTTATCATGTGCCAAAAGCTTTCACTTGTTTTCTCTCTCAATCACATTTGTAATGGCATGGTGTGTGGCTGTTTACTATGTAAACATTGCATGTAGATGGAATATATAACTCCTGATATTCATATGCTAACCGGTGAGTCACAACATGTGACCATCCTGCAGCCAAAGCTGTTATTTCATTTTTCTCTTTCTGGCTTATTACAGGACTGGGATTTCATCCTGGATGGGGAAGAGGATATCAAGCTGACAAGTGTATGTGCAGTATCAAGAAAAGAAGCTATTCTTCTGTTACTTGTGTTCTTTCAAAGGCATGGTCTGTCATTATGTGCCCTTGGAGAGCTGGCCAAGCTGATCAATGTTTTGTTTGGGTATGAGGCTGTTCCCGGGTCCCTACACAAGCTAACAAAAATCTGGAAGAAGTTCTCATCTAGTTCAAGGTTCCATTTCTTCTGTGCGTCATGTTCCGTGCTCCTGAAGTCTGTCAATGCTGATGACAAAAGTGTGAAGAAGGTGTGGTGTGAAGAGTGTAAAATTTGGTGCAGCACTATGGTTGGAAAGGGCTCGAATTATTTCATTACAATGTCAGTAAAACACAGCTTCAGCAAATTCTGGGAAAGTTTGGTCGCTTCATCAGTTTCTCACGGCATGGTGATGGGAATCTGACAGATATAGGGGATGGTCAGATGATGCAACGTTTGGCTCAAACTACTGGCACCGGCAGCTTTTTGTCTCTCCTCTTCAGTACCGATGGAAGTCCCGCCTTCAACTCTGGCACCAAGTCTCTGTGGCCAATAACAGCTTTCATCAACGAGCTGTCTCCTAAGATCAGGTTTGGTCTGCCCATTGTTGCTGGTTTATGGTGCAGCGATTCCCCTGTATACATGACGCTCTTCTTCAGTGTTTTCGTGGCGGAGATGCGGCAGCTTCTTTCCGAGGGAATACGGTGGAAGAATGAAGATCAGTCCTTCATGTGCAGGGTTTATGCCGTCTGCTCCGTACCTGACACATTAGCCAGAGCTTCTATGCAGAATTTGATTCGGTTTAATGGATACTATGGGTGTTCATGGTGCTATCACCCAGGCAAATATGATTCGCATCAGGTTAGGTATCCGATTCTGGACAAGTGTCTGAAACGCACGGATGCATCGACTAGACAGGATGCACACAAGTCTTTGGTTGCTGGAAGAAACGTGCGAGGCGTGAAAGGTCCTTCTTGTCTTTTTAACTTGCCAGGGTTCAATCTCGTGGAAGGCTACGTACCGGATTACATGCATTGTGCTTGCCTGGGTGTGACAAAAATGCTGCTGGAAATGTGGACGAGTACCAAAAACAATGCAAGGGAGTTCTACATCGGTCGCAAGAATCAACTCGCCATGATCAACAACCGGCTGGCTTCGATTCGTCCTCCCAAAGAAATTACGCGCTTGCCCAGGACCCTTAAGGTGAAGAGCGATTGGAAAGCTTCGGAATGGCGGTCATGGCTGCTTTTTTATGGTGTTCCTTGTTTGAAAGATGTTCTGCACGCACGCTTCCTTCAGCATTTTTCATTGCTGTCCTCATCCATATACCTTCTTCTTCAAGATACCATTACGCCCAGTGACTTGCGGGCAGCTGATGACATGCTTTTTGAGTTTGTGGTCACATTTCAGATTATATATGGTACGTCGTCCATGACTTCCAATGTTCACCAGCTCCTTCATATGGTGCGAAGTGTGCGAAATTGGGGTCCCTTGTGGGCGCACTCTGCATTCCCTTTCGAAGACTGGAATGGAAGGCTATTGAAGCTGGTGCATGGCACACGGTCAGTTTCTCACCAGGTCTTACAGCGCCTATCTATTTCTATGACCATCGAAGGGTTGATGGGACATGCAGACATGGGGGTTCCTACCGCGAGCTATTGTCGGAGTGCTTTGGGAAATAATCGCGTGAGCAATTATGAATCTTCGGACGATGGTCTCACAACTGGTCTCGGTGTGGGACGCGTCGAAGAATTCGGTTCCTTGGAAAGGGAAGCTATGGCGCATGCAATGACCGATGCTCCTTCCACAGGAACTTCCTTTAAAAGGGCAATCCACAATGGCACTGTGCTGAGTACGGCAGTCAGGGCAACGAAGCGGTGCGATGCATTTGTTGTCGTTGATGGTGGAGTTTGCATTGAAATATGCAAGCTGATGCTAGTTTCCGCCGATTCCGTGAAAAGTTTCTTCTTGTTGGGCCGGCCATATGTCCCATTTGACGGGCACAACATGCGAGGATTGCCTCGCCACCTGAAGGCTTTACAAGCCGGAGGGGAGCTCGTGGCTGTGCCAAGCACACTCCTCAAGGCGAAGTGTGTGGCTGTGCGTTTCGACAACGTCGTCGTCGTTGGTGAGGTGCCAAGCAAGTCGTTGGGAGATTGACCGCTGACCTCTCCTCCAACGATCGCCGGGAGGACCGGGTCTGACTTAGACTTTGTATACTAGGTTTGATGTTTGTAACGCAGCCAGCGGCGTGCGTGACGCATCTTTTTGAATGGAGGGGCCCGCCAGGGATTAGTGGGGCCAATGTTCTGAAATTGTTTTTTGAATACATGCAGGGAGGTAGCAAAATCGCTGAAAAACATGTGAAGAGGTAACAATTTTTGCAAAATCGCGAATGGGAGGTAACTATTTCAAACCAAGAGGTGTCATTGGGAGGTATACATTTTGCTAAATGCATGTTGTTCTGCATGTAATTTACCGAATTTTCAGAACACTGGTGGGGGCAGCCGGCGCTCGGACGTGCCACTGCCAGTCCACTGTTCAATAGTGAAAAGCGTCGCCACAGTCGATTCGGGGCAGATTCGGAGGCACCACATGTTCCCGCTACTGTCAGACAGGTGGGAGGGTAACAGTTTGGATATTTTAGATGAGGTTCGGCTTCGGTTCCCAGGCGCCCCTCTCACTGAGCGTCGGATCGCGCCCTAGGCGCGATCGGACGCGACGACACTAATTTCGCTCGCTGTTGTGCTCCCTGACCGAAATCCTGGATCCGCGCCAGGCGCCTGGTTCCTTCATAACAGTTACTTCACACAGTTGCAAAATGCTGAAGAAAAAAAAAGATGAATACTTTTTGCCTACTCTAATTTGGGACATCGGTGGCAAGTTTGGCTCAGTTTGTGGCATCTGTTTATTGTTTAGCTGTTTACTTCGGCCCTAGCGCCTAGTATAGGGAGGCCCCCTGGATGGATGGCCCACCCACTTTTAATGGCGTTCCTACGCCTATGTGTTGTGTTGTGTTGTGTGCTGGTGTTGATCTTGTTGTTGGTGCTGGTGTTGATGTTGTGTGCTGGTGTTGATCTTGTTGTTGGTGCTGGTGTTGATGTTGTGTGCTGGTGTTGATCTTGTTGTTGGTGCTGGTGTTGATGTTTGTTGGTGCTGGTGTTGATCTTGTTGGTGCTGGTGTTGATCTTGTTGTTGGTGCCAGTGTTGATCTGGTTGTTTATCTTGTGTAGAAAGACCACTTTATACGGTTTGTATGCATGCTAGAGTTTCGCAATACAATATACTATATATCGCAGCTTGATGTTTTTGTGTTGGGTGTTTTTAAGACGTGTCGTCACTGCCCGGTTGCAATACTAACTAATTGCACGGTTGCAGAACTGAGCATATGCTCAGTTCAATGGAATGGTCAATATTGACCTTTCCATTGAGGGCAGTTAACCTTCAGACCATCAAGGATGTATCCATCAGAACATCACACAAGCACAACAATAGCCAATAAACATGTGGCTTTTGTTCACAGTGTTAACAACAGTGCCCATCACAGTGTTAACCATCAAACCATTAGGCCATCAAAGGTGGTACTATCAAATCATCACAAGTCCTGAGTCAATCAGACCATCAGAAGGGTCCATCTAAAACCAGACCATCAGACCATTAGAGAAATCCATCAGACCATCAGAGAAATCTATCAGAACATCAGACCCATCAGACCATCAGAGAAATCCATCAGACCATCAAGGAAATCCATCAGACCATCAGAAACCATCAGAAAAATCCATCAGAAGAGTCCATCTAAAACCATCAGACCATCAGACCATTAGAAAATCCATCAGACCATCAGAAACCATCAGACCATCAGAAAAATAATCCATCAGAGACCATCAGACCATCAGGCAATACCATCACAAACCATCAGACCATTAGGTAATACCATCAGAAATCAGACCATCAGAAATATAATCCATCAGAAACCATCAGACCATTGTAGTGTGGCGCGTCCTCTGCGCGAACAGTACGCTGTCCCCGTCCCCGGCCGGCGGCCGCCGTGCGCTGCGGTACAGTGGCGTGTCAGGCGTCGCTCGCCGGCGCCGTTAGGACTAAGCGCCGGCGCGTATCTCTACCTGCATCAATGTGTGTTGTTATTTAATCATCGTGTCAATTGTCATTCATGTTATTTGTAGCACTCATGTAATTATCATTCGTGTCGCGTGCGGTGCAGACTTCCGGGCGCGCGCCATCGCGCCGTCTTCGGCTTACCACTTACCTGGTCAACTGCATGCGCAGCGGTTCGCTGCTGCGCATGCGCACACTGTACCTGTGCCCCCTGCCGGGGTATATAAGCCGCCGCCGTTCCGCGAATATCGCATTCGACTACGACAACGGACCTGTGGACGCCTCCAGCCAGCCTTCGTCAGCCCTCCACCGTTTCCGGGTGCGGAACCCTGTCCACGACAGACCGGTTTCAACACCAAAATGATGCTTAGTTCAAAAATGAATACCTAAAATCAGGGTAAACAGGGGATGACCACTGCTATATATAAATCGATGCTCGTCGTTATGCTTTTTCGTCTCAAACCGGTTTTGAAGCGATTTCACACTTTTTACGTTTGTTATAGGCCAATACCACTTTTTGTAGGACAGGGTAATGGAAAAATTGAATAACTCGAATATTTACAAGATTTTTACTGTTTTGAGAAGCTTATCGGATTCCCCACGTGAATCTGCATCTTTCATGTAATTCCCTTCCAAAAACGTTACCCTATTGCATTTTAGGGCCAAAAAGTGTAAGGCAGATGTTTGCAGCATATATCCATGCTCAACTAAAACTTCAGCATGTCAAAATTATAAAAGTGTATATCAGTACCAAACATCCGACGTGAAAAATGCATGCGATTACGATGCAGCTGTCAGAAATGCACTATCTCTATTTTTGCGGATGTTATGGCACTTTGTTTTTTCTTACCCGGTCAAATACTAAAAGCATTTATTTTTTAAAAAAATACCGGTCAAAGTCATACATTTTTGCATAGTAAGTTACCTGTGGCTATCCGGTTGCGGGGAACTTGTTTATTTTGCAAAACTGTTCTTAGTTTAACAATAAGTAAGAATTACCCTGTTACCCGGTTACCAAGCATCAATGTAACATAGGGATTAACATGTCATTTTTTTTTACCCGGTCCCCAAATGGTTTAGGACATAACTTTTGTGCTATTTATCGTAAAAGAATAGTATTTATAGAATTGGAATCAGTGGAAAGAGTTTTATTTTTTACAGTCACTCCGCACGCTTAAAAATGATATCTCAATTTTGTTATCTCTTACACTGACGGCGAAATAGATTCTTGTTCTTAAGCGGGCTAACTACCTGGAATCGTTGCGTTTAATTATGTTTTAATCAATTTATTACATTTCCGATTGATTTGAAATCATTTAGTATGTTTTTTGAATAAGATTAGATATTAAGCATCAATGTAGCAATTTAAAGCATCAATGTCGCATATTCGGTATATATTACCCTGTTGCTATTAACCGCTGTGACACATGTATTAACTGCTAGAAAAGAGTGTCAGCAGCTTTAAATGGTTGCAAATGCCGCATTGTTAGCCTTAGCACATGTTAAATCGTTTTAATCCTTTTAGAATTGCAGTAAAGTTAAATTACCCTATTCGCGGTACGAACTAAGTCGTACTGTAGCAAGTAGGGTAATTATATATATTCATGCGTATAGTCAGATATTTCAGTCTCGTACTAAACATTTTGATAAAGTGGAATATTGTCATATAAGTTTGGGCATAGTGTAAATCAATTGTAATAAGTATGCAAAATTAAGAGTTTAGGAATATAAATCAATTCACCCTGTTCCAACTGTGCATGGTTTTGTATGCTACCTTGAATGTACGTATTACCCTACCTGTATTTAAGCATCATTTTGTATGTTGCCTGTATCTATGGATTACCCGCATATAGAGCAGGGACGGTCCCAGCCCTGGCTTTTGGTGGGGCAAACTTGGCAAGGGAGCCCTCGGTTGGTCAGAAAGGTCCCCATGTCCCTCGGTCGGTGCGAGGGGCCCTCGGCTGATTGTATGGCCTCTGTAACGACACTCGTTGGCCGAAACTTTATCACTTTGATCATTAATGTCATTATTTCTGAAGCGGGGGTAACTATGACTCGCTTAATAGTGAATGATTGAAATACCATATGTCGTGAAATGTCAAACTCTGTTGTATATCCAAAGTATTGTGGTGCAGTATCATTCACCTTGCAAATGCGAATCTTTTGATGGGTCGTTGGTTGTGGTAGCTGCAATATTTGCTGCAATACAAGCCAATGTAATCCAGGGTATTGGGATACAGTATGATTCGCCTGCAAGGGCGAAGTACCATATTCGTGAATTTTCGAATTGTTATATATATATATATATATATATATATATATCAATGCAGATGTAGGCTATGGCATTCGTAACGACACTTTTACTATGGCATTCGTAACGTGCCTTACACATGTTGTATGGTACCTTGAATGTACGTATTACCCTACCTGTATGTAAGCATGATTGTATATGTTACCTGTATGTTTGGATCACCCGGGTAGGGTGAGGGTACAGTCTGTTGGAACTTTGCACCATTTTATATGCTACATTGAATGTATGTATTACCCTACCGGTATTTAAGCATCAATTTGTATGTTTCCTGTATGTTTGGATCACCCGGGTAGGGTGAGGGTACAGTCTGTTGGAACTGTGCACCATTTTATATGCTACATTGAATGTATGTATTACCCTACCGGTATTTAAGCATCAATTTGTATGTTTCCTGTATGTTTGGGTCACCCGGGTATAGGGTGGGGGTAAAATGAATATATTTTCCATCTATGCATTATTATATGCTACCTGTATGTATGTTTTACCCGGTATAATGGTATTAAGGAAGCAAACTAAGCCACTCATTAAGGCCTAGTGAAGCGAAAAATCGCTTTTTTATGCCATAAACGTGCAAACTCTGAGATTTTTGCCTATTCTGGAAGAGATAGATGCGATTTTATGATATATAAATTCATTTTTTTTGTGGCTGAGATGGTACGGGCATGTTCCTCGTCGCTGATGTAAGATATCGTATCCATTTTTATCTCGATATTTCTTATATTTAAATATAAAAAAACAGGATATGTGTCTTGGTTGACACAAACAAGCGATCAATTGTGACGTTATCAGATAGGAGTCACTTCGCGGTCCGTTTGTGAGTCATGAGATCTAGTCGTTTTGGCGCCATTTTTGTACGCGCAATTCTCAGACCAGTGTAAGCGTTTTGGACTAGTGCGGTTTCATTATTTTCTTGATTGTTTTCTGTCGTGAATAGTATTATTTAATCGAAATGCAATTTGTTACACTAACATTCAGACAGTGACTCTAACATTTCGTCTCCGACAGCTGTTCCAATGAAGAAAATCCATCCACTGCAAGTACTCATGAACCAAATGAGTTCCGATGAAGAAGACGACGAATGTGAGTACCGATTGTTACCATGTGTATAAATGGTCTGTGATCTTCTCCTAGTGTGTAAGGTTAGGATATGTTACTGTGTACTGGGAACTTCGTACTTTATACTCGTACTGTGTTAGGATACTGTGATCTTCGGCTAGTGTCCCTCCGTTTACGCGCGCTTCAGAAATAGTGGAAATCATGATCCAAGTTTCCAATCTTTCCAAGCCTTGGATCCAAGTTGATCCAAGGCCGAGTAGAGAAATAGGTTGCCTATGTAACGTACAACGTATGCCATGGTAATGCACTGTCCGGCCGGTTTTTATTTTTGAATAGCCGATAAATGCTCCCAATGTACGCATATGAGTGGCGGCGTGTGATATTCCACGAAAACAGGACATTTAAGCTGCAATTTATAACGAAAATGCAATAAATACCCAGCATCGCCAGGTCGTCCTTTTTGACTGGCGACACCAGTCACTAGCTCGGCGCGGCTGGCCGACCGTGTCGGCCGCGGCGCCCGCCATCGGCCGAGTGGCGCTTTTGACTTGTCGGCCTAGTTGGGCGGCCGAGAAAAATGCCGGCAGTGCCGGGTGTGAAATTTCCCATTCTGAGCGAAATATTGTAAGCGTTTAATACATCTACTTGATACGGTTGTGTCATTTGACGACATATGTCACTTGGATATCCAAATAGGTTGCCTATGTAACGTACATGGTATGCCATGGTAATGCACTGTCCGGCCGGTTTTTATTTTCGAATAGCCGATAAATGCTCCCAATGTACGCATATGAGTGGCGGCGTGTGATATTCCACGAAAACAGGACATTTAAGCTGTAATTTATAACGAAAATGCAATAAATACCCAGCATCGCCAGGCCGTCCTTTTTGACAGGCGACACCAGTCACTAGCTCGGCGCGGCTGGCCGAACGTGTCGGCCGCGGCGCCGGCCATCGGCCGAGTGGCGCTTTTGACTGGTCGGCCTAGTTGGGCGGCCGAGAAAAATGCCGGCAGTGCCGGGTGTGAAATTTCCCATTCTGAGCGAAATATTGTAAGCGTTTAATACATCTACTTGATACGGTTGTGTAATTTGACGACATATGTCACTTGGATATCGAAATAGGTTGCCCATGGTAAATAGGTACAACGTATGCCATGGTAATGCACTGTCCGGCCGGTTTTTATTTTTGAATAGCCGATAAATGCTCCCAATGTACGCATATGAGTGGCGGCGTGTGATATTCCACGAAAACAGGACATTTAAGCTGCAATTTATAACGAAAATGCAATAAATACCCAGCATCGCCAGGCCGTCCTTTTTGACTGGCGACACCAGTCACTAGCTCGGCGCGGCTGGCCGACCGTGTCGGCCGCGGCGCCGGCCATCGGCCGAGTGGCGCTTTTGACTGGGCGGCCGAGAAAAATGCCGGCAGTGCCGGGTGTGAAATTTCCCATTCTGAGCGAAATATTGTAAGCGTTTAATACATCTACTTGATACGGTTGTGTCATTTGACGACATATGTCACTTGGATATCGAAATAGTTTGCCTATGTAACGTACATGGTATGCCATGGTAATGCACTGTCCGGCCGGTTTTTATTTTTGAATAGCCGATAAATGCTCTCAATGTACGCATATGAGTAGCGGCGTTTGATATTCCACGAAAACAGGACATTTAAGCTGCAATTTATAACGAAAATGCAATAAATACCCAGCATCGCCAGGCCGTCCTTTTTGACTGGCGACACCAGTCACTTGCTCGGCGCGGCTGGCCGACCGTGTCGGCCGCGGCGCCGGCCATCGGCCGAGTGGCGCTTTTGACTGCGCGGCCGAGAAAAATGCCGGCAGTGCCGGGTGTGAAATTTCCCATTCTGAGCGAAATATTGTAAGCGTTTAATACATCTACTTGATACGGTTGTGTCATTTGACGACATATGTCCCTTGGATATCGAAATAGTTTGCCTATGTAACGTACATGGTATGCCATGGTAATGCACTGTCCGGCCGGTTTTTATTTTCGAATAGCCGATAAATGCTCTCAATGTACGCATATGAGTAGCAGCGTTTGATATTCCACGAAAACAGGACATTTAAGCTGTAATTTATAACGAAAATGCAATAAATACCCAGCATCGCCAGGCCGTCCTTTTTAACTGGCGACACCAGTCACTAGCTCGGCGCGGCTGGCCGACCGTGTCGGCCGCGGCGCCGGCCATCGGCCGAGTGGCGCTTTTGACTGGTCGGCCTAGTTGGGCGGCCGAGAAAAATGCCGGCAGTGCCGGGTGTGAAATTTCCCATTCTGAGCGAAATATTGTAAGCGTTTAATACATCTACTTGATACGGTTGTGTAATTTGACGACATATGTCACTTGGATATCGAAATAGGTTGCCCATGGTAAATAGGTACAACGTATGCCATGGTAATGCACTGTCCGGCCGGTTTTTATTTTCGAATAGCCGATAAATGCTCCCAATGTACGCATATGAGTGGCGGCGTGTGATATTCCACGAAAACAGGACATTTAAGCTGTAATTTATAACGAAAATGCAATAAATACCCAGCATCGCCAGGCCGTCCTTTTTGACTGGCGACACCAGTCACTAGCTCGGCGCGGCTGGCCGACCGTGTCGGCCGCGGCGCCGGCCATCGGCCGAGTGGCGCTTTTGACTGGTCGGCCTTGTTGGGCGGCCGAGAAAAATGCCGGCAGTGCCGGGTGTGAAATTTCCCATTCTGAGCGAAATATTGTAAGCGTTTAATACATCTACTTGATACGGTTGTGTAATTTGACGACATATGTCACTTGGATATCGAAATAGGTTGCCCATGGTAAATAGGTACAACGTATGCCATGGTAATGCACTGTCCGGCCGGTTTTTATTTTTGAATAGCCGATAAATGCTCCCAATGTACGCATATGAGTGGCGGCGTGTGATATTCCACGAAAACAGGACATTTAAGCTGTAATTTATAACGAAAATGCAATAAATACCCAGCATCGCCAGGCCGTCCTTTTTGACTGGCGACACCAGTCACTAGCTCGGCGCAGCTGGCCGACCGTGTCGGCCGCGGCGTCGGCCATTGGCCGAG
Organism: Chirona hameri; assembly: GCA_036785665.1. Lineage (NCBI taxonomy): Eukaryota > Metazoa > Arthropoda > Thecostraca > Balanomorpha > Balanidae > Chirona > Chirona hameri. Next base: position 38,627 of record JAXIVJ010008183.1, read on the forward strand.
TGGCGCTTTTGACTGGGCGGCCGAGAAAAATGCCGGCAGTGCCGGGTGTGAAATTTCCCATTCTGAGCGAAATATTGTAAGCGTTTAATACATCTACTTGATACGGTTGTGTCATTTGACGACATATGTCACTTAGATATCGAAATAGGTTGCCTATGTAATATGCCATGGTAATGCACTGTCCGGCCGGTTTTTATTTTCGAATAGCCGATAAATGCTCCCAATGTACGCATATGAGTGGCGGCGTGTGATATTCCACGAAAACAGGACATTTAAGCTGTAATTTATAACGAAAATGCAATAAATACCCAGCATCGCCAGGCCGTCCTTTTTGACTGGCGACACCAGTCACTAGCTCGGCGCGGCTGGCCGACCGTGTCGGCCGCGGCGCCGGCCATCGGCCGAGTGGCGCTTTTGACTGGTCGGCCTAGTTGGGCGGCCGAGAAAAATGCCGGCAGTGCCGGGTGTGAAATTTCCCATTCTGAGCGAAATATTGTAAGCGTTTAATACATCTACTTGATATGGTTGTGTAATTTGACGACATATGTCACTTGGATATCGAAATAGGTTGCCCATGGTAAATAGGTACAACGTATGCCATGGTAATGCACTGTCCGGCCGGTTTTTATTTTTGAATAGCCGATAAATGCTCCCAATGTACGCATATGAGTGGCGGCGTGTGATATTCCACGAAAACAGGACATTTAAGCTGTAATTTATAACGAAAATGCAATAAATACCCAGCATCGCCAGGCCGTCCTTTTTGACTGGCGACACCAGTCACTAGCTCAGCGCAGCTGGCCGACCGTGTCGGCCGCGGCGCCGGCCATCGGCCGAGTGGCGCTTTTGACTGGGCGGCCGAGAAAAATGCCGGCAGTGCCGGGTGTGAAATTTCCCATTCTGAGCGAAATATTGTAAGTGTTTAATACATCTACTTGATACGGTTGTGTCATTTGACGACATATGTCACTTGGATATCGAAATAGGTTGCCCATGGTAAATAGGTACAACGTATGCCATGGTAATGCACTGTCCGGCCGGTTTTTATTTTCGAATAGCCGATAAATGCTCTCAATGTACGCATATGAGTAGCGGCGTTTGATATTCCACGAAAACAGGACATTTAAGCTGCAATTTATAACGAAAATGCAATAAATACCCAGCATCGCCAGGCCGTCCTTTTTGACTGGCGACACCAGTCACTTGCTCGGCGCGGCTGGCCGACCGTGTCGGCCGCGGCGCCGGCCATCGGCCGAGTAGCGCTTTTGACTGGTTGGCCTAGTTGGGCGGCCGAGACAAATGCCGGCAGTGCCGGGTGTGAAATTTCCCATTCTGAGCGAAATATTGTAAGCGTTTAATACATCTACTTGATACGGTTGTGTCATTTGACGACATATGTCACTTGGATATCGAAATAGGTTGCCTATGTAACGTACATGGTATGCCATGGTAATGATAAGTGTCAACCTGTCTGTTTACAGCAATGGACAACTGGCAAAGGCCCGATAGTGGTCTTATCGACCCGATAGTGGTCTTGAGACGGCTTCCGCCTGAGGTGGTTGGTACGTTAACACAGTATTATATATGCATTACTATTGTGTACAAAACGGTTGTGATAGACTGATGTTGCTGTTGTAATATTTTGTGTGTGTGTATATAATAATAAATGAAACTGCATGAATTGTATGAATGTGCATGAACTCAGAGGCGCAGGAACCTTGGGTGCGGTTCCTTTGAACGAGTGTCTGTGGCACGCCAACTTTGCCCGATATGTTGATATTTGATGGCGTGATATTAATTTGCTATAATGGTATGCCATGGTAATGCACTTTCCGGCCAGTTTTTATTTTCGAATAGCCGATAAATGCTCCCAATGTACGCATATGAGTGGCGGCGTGTGATATTCCACGAAAACAGGACATTTAAGCTGTAATTGATAACGAAAATGCAATAAATACCCAGCATCGCCAGGCCGTCCTTTTTGACTGGCGACACCAGTCACTAGCTCGGCGCGGCTGGCCGACCGTGTCGGCCGCGGCGCCGGCCATCGGCCGAGTGGCGCTTTTGACTGGTCGGCCTAGTTGGGCGGCCGAGAAAAATGCCGGCAGTGCCGGGTGTGAAATTTCCCATTCTGAGCGAAATATTGTAAGCGTTTAATACATCTACTTGATACGGTTGTGTAATTTGACGACATATGTCACTTGGATATCGAAATAGGTTGCCCATGGTAAATAGGTACAACGTATGCCATGGTAATGCACTGTCCGGCCGGTTTTTATTTTTGAATAGCCGATAAATGCTCCCAATGTACGCATATGAGTGGCGGCGTGTGATATTCCACGAAAACAGGACATTTAAGCTGCAATTTATAACGAAAATGCAATAAATACCCAGCATCGCCAGACCGTCCTTTTTGACTGGCGACACCAGTCACTAGCTCGACGCGGCTGGCCGACCGTGTCGGCCGCGGCGCCGGCCATCGGCCGAGTGGCGCTTTTGACTGGGCGGCCGAGAAAAATGCCGGCAGTGCCGGGTGTGAAATTTCCCATTCGGAGCGAAATATTGTAAGCGTTTAATACATCTACTTGATACGGTTGTGTCATTTGACGACATATGTCACTTGGATATCGAAATAGTTTGCCTATGGTATGCCATGGTAATGCACTGTCCGGCCGGTTTTTATTTTCGAATAGCCGATAAATGCTCTCCATGTACGCATATGAGTAGCGGCGTTTGATATTTCACGAAAACAGGACATTTAAGCTGCAATTTATAACGAAAATGCAATAAATACCCAGCATCGCCAGGCCGTCCTTTTTGACTGGCGACACCAGTCACTTGCTCGGCGCGGCTGGCCGACCGTGTCGGCCGCGGCGCCGGCAATCGGCTGAGTAGCGCTTTTGACTGGTTGGCCTAGTTGGGCGGCCGAGACAAATGCCGGCAGTGCCGGGTGTGAAATTTCCCATTCTGAGCGAAATATTGTAAGCGTTTAATACATCTACTTGATACGGTTGTGTCATTTGACGACATATGTCACTTGGATATCGAAATAGGTTGCCTATGTAACGTACATGGTATGCCATGGTAATGATAAGTGTCAACCTGTCTGTTTACAGCAATGGACAACTGGCAAAGGCCCGATAGTGGTCTTATCGACCCGATAGTGGTCTTGAGACGGCTTCCGCCTGAGGTGGTTGGTACGTTAACACAGTATTATATATGCATTACTATTGTGTACAAAACGGTTGTGATAGACTGATGTTGCTGTTGTAATATTTTGTGTGTGTGTATATAATAATAAATGAAACTGCATGAATTGTATGAATGTGCATGAACTCAGAGGCGCAGGAACCTTGGGTGCGGTTCCTTTGAACGAGTGTCTGTGGCACGCCAACTTTGCCCGATATGTTGATATTTGATGGCGTGATATTAATTTGCTATAATGCAGAATGATAATGCATGCAATATGTGACAGTGTGTGCAGCCCATTTTGCCAGAAGCGCGGAGTCGTGTTGACGGTTTCGAGGTTGAGTTCTCCAGAAACAAACTTAAAAATAGTAACCGTATCCCTGATGAAATGTAAATCATGTTTATGCTATGTTAATTAACATCACTTATGTCCCCAAAACACAGCAGCTGCTGCTACCCAGCCCTCCGTCGCCACCCGAGCCGCCGCCCGGCCCACCGCCCGGCCCACCGCCCGGCCCACCGCCCGGCCCGCCGCCACCGCCCGGCGTACCGCCCGGCCCGCCGCCACCGCCCGGCCTACCGCTCGGTCCGCCGCCACCGCCCGTACCGGACTGGTCGATGGCGCTGGACGCCAGACGGCGAGAAGCCGTCTGGCCGCCGCCGCCGCCGCTGCAGAAGCGGCAGCCACCGCCCGCATGCGGACGAGCCGCAACAGCCGGCGTGCCGCCGCGGCCCCACCGGCGGCCAAGAAACGGCGTCCCTGTCTGGGTAAGTGATGTTGTTGATTATTGATTGTTTTCGGTATTGGTGTACTTGCTGTAACTATGCCTTGTCAAACCTGTCAATGAAGTGTCATGGTTGATGTGTGATAGTAATTGATCTGGTTGCAGCCGCCGGCGACGGCGAAGACGTCCTCAATGAGTCGGACACGACGGTGGTGGCCGACTATCGTCTGATACAGAACCCTGGTAAGTGATATTGTTGCACCATTGTCCTTGTTTATTTTTTATAACTTGCTGCAGTTACGTGTGAAACCTTTTCATAATGTTGTATGGCTAACGTGTAATGAAGTGTGTAATAGCTCAAATTGTTGTAGGCGGAGACGACGCCGCCGACGACGCCGCCGACGACGCCGCCGCAGCGGACGCCGCCGCCACCGCTGCCACCGCTGGCGACGACACCGCCGCCGCTGCCGCCACCAAAGTGGTCACGGCCGACGAGGGTGAGAGCGGCGACGGCTAGTAGTCTTCTTGTGATGCTTAACCATACTTGATGCGGTTGTGTCATTTGACGACATATGTCACTTGGATATCGAAATAGTTTGCCTATGTAACGTACATGGTATGCCATGGTAATGCACTGTCCGGCCGGTTTTTATTTTCGAATAGCCGATAAATGCTCTCAATGTACGCATATGAGTAGCGGCGTTTGATATTCCACGAAAACAGGACGTTTAAGCTGCAATTTATAACGAAAATGCAATAAATACCCAGCATCGCCAGGCCGTCCTTTTTGACTGGCAACACCAGTCACTTGCTCGGCGCGGCTGGCCGACCGTGTCGGCCGCGGCGCCGGCCATCGGCCGAGTGGCGCTTTTGACTGCGCGGCCGAGAAAAATGCCGGCAGTGCCGGGTGTGAAATTTCCCATTCTGAGCGAAATATTGTAAGCGTTTAATACATCTACTTGATACGGTTGTGTCATTTGACGACATATGTCACTTGGATATCGAAATAGTTTGCCTATGTAACTGTAGTGTCGTGTGTCAGTGTGTGCGCCGTGTGCCTGCCCGGGACGGCTACTTCCCCTGTCGGTATGCGTGGCGGGCGGATGGGACCGGCCCGCCGCGCCGGCCGGCGCTCCGGCTCTATTGTCCGTTGGGCGGCGGGGAGGGCGACGCCGGCCGGGGGTGCGAAGGGGCCTGACCGGCCCGGCGGCGTTCCGGCTATTTGTGCGCCGGTCACCCCGGTGTGGGATGGCTCTGGTAGGAGAGAGACGTGTCAGGAGCGTCGCCGCGTGTGGTCGTGTCGCTTGGCAATACACGAGCTCACTACAAGCTATTTCGGCACGATGCCCAAATCGAGAGCGACCGCGAGCAGTGCAAGTGGTGTGACGCCTGCGATGGCCCAGTCCGGTGTGACCAGACACGTGAGCTTCGACTCTCGGTTAATTCCAGAGTTCGATGGGGACAAGGACATTGTGGAGTGGTACACTCGCGCCGAGGTGCTGTGCAAGCACCATGGAGTGGACCTGGCCAGTGTGTTGCCTGCACGGCTCACCGGCGGCGCACACACTGACACACGACACTACAGTAACGTACATGGTATGCCATGGTAATGCACTGTCCGGCCGGTTTTTATTTTCGAATAGCCGATAAATGCTCTCAATGTACGCATATGAGTAGCGGCGTTTGATATTCCACGAAAACAGGACATTTAAGCTGCAATTTATAACGAAAATGCAATAAATACCCAGCATCGCCAGGCCGTCCTTTTTGACTGGCGACACCAGTCACTTGCTCGGCGCGGCTGGCCGACCGTGTCGGCCGCGGCGCCGGCCATCGGCCGAGTAGCGCTTTTGACTGGTTGGCCTAGTTGGGCGGCCGAGACAAATGCCGGCAGTGCCGGGTGTGAAATTTCCCATTCTGAGCGAAATATTGTAGGCGTTTAATACATCTACTTGATACGGTTGTGTCATTTGACGACATATGTCACTTGGATATCGAAATAGGTTGCCTATGTAACGTACATGGTATGCCATGGTAATGATAAGTGTCAACCTGTCTGTTTACAGCAATGGACAACTGGCAAAGGCCCGATAGTGGTCTTATCGACCCGATAGTGGTCTTGAGACGGCTTCCGCCTGAGGTGGTTGGTACGTTAACACAGTATTATATATGCATTACTATTGTGTACAAAACGGTTGTGATAGACTGATGTTGCTGTTGTAATATTTTGTGTGTGTGTATATAATAATAAATGAAACTGCATGAATTGTATGAATGTGCATGAACTCAGAGGCGCAGGAACCTTGGGTGCGGTTCCTTTGAACGAGTGTCTGTGGCACGCCAACTTTGCCCGATATGTTGATATTTGATGGCGTGATATTAATTTGCTATAATGCAGAATGATAATGCATGCAATATGTGACAGTGTGTGCAGCCCATTTTGCCAGAAGCGCGGAGTCGTGTTGACGGTTTCGAGGTTGAGTTCTCCAGAAACAAACTTAAAAATAGTAACCGTATCCCTGATGAAATGTAAATCATGTTTATGCTATGTTAATTAACATCACTTATGTCCCCAAAACACAGCAGCTGCTGCTACCCAGCCCTCCGTCGCCACCCGAGCCGCCGCCCGGCCCACCGCCCGGCCCACCGCCCGGCCCGCCGCCACCGCCCGGCGTACCGCCCGGCCCGCCGCCACCGCCCGGCCTACCGCTCGGTCCGCCGCCACCGCCCGTACCGGACTGGTCGATGGCGCTGGACGCCAGACGGCGAGAAGCCGTCTGGCCGCCGCCGCCGCCGCTGCAGAAGCGGCAGCCACCGCCCGCATGCGGACGAGCCGCAACAGCCGGCGTGCCGCCGCGGCCCCACCGGCGGCCAAGAAACGGCGTCCCTGTCTGGGTAAGTGATGTTGTTGATTATTGATTGTTTTCGGTATTGGTGTACTTGCTGTAACTATGCCTTGTCAAACCTGTCAATGAAGTGTCATGGTTGATGTGTGATAGTAATTGATCTGGTTGCAGCCGCCGGCGACGGCGAAGACGTCCTCAATGAGTCGGACACGACGGTGGTGGCCGACTATCGTCTGATACAGAACCCTGGTAAGTGATATTGTTGCACCATTGTCCTTGTTTATTTTTTAAAACTTGCTGCAGTTACGTGTGAAACCTTTTCATAATGTTGTATGGCTAACGTGTAATGAAGTGTGTAATAGCTCAAATTGTTGTAGGCGGAGACGACGCCGCCGACGACGCCGCCGACGACGCCGCCGCAGCGGACGCCGCCGCCACCGCTGCCACCGCTGGCGACGACACCGCCGCCGCTGCCGCCACCAAAGTGGTCACGGCCGACGAGGGTGAGAGCGGCGACGGCTAGTAGTCTTCTTGTGATGCTTAACCAGTGTATGTGTATGTACTGTTGTTTGACTGAACATGCATGCTTGCTGTATTCCAAACTATACTTGACTTGTGCTATCATGTAGTGTGTAATAGCTCAAATTGTTGTAGGCGGAGACGACGCCGCCGACGACGCCGCCGACGACACCGCCGCAGCGGACGCCGCCGCCACCGCCGCCACCGAAGTGGTCACGGCCGACGAGGGTGAGAGCGGCGACGGCTAGTAGTCTTCTTGTGATGCTTATCCAGTGTCTGTGTATGTACTGTTGTTTGACTGAACATGCATGCTTGCTGTATTCCAAACTATAGTTGACTTGTGCTGTCATGTAGTGTGTAATAGCTCAAATTGTTGTAGGCGGAGACGACGCCGCCGACGACGCCGCCGCAGCGGACGCCGCCGCCACCGCCGCCACCGCTGGCGACGACACCGCCGCCGCTGCCGCCACCAAAGTGGTCACGGCCGACGAGGGTGAGAGCGGCGACGGCTAGTAGTCTTCTTGTGATGCTTAACCAGTGTATGTGTATGTACTGTTGTTTGACTGAACATGCATGCTTGCTGTATTCCAAACTATACTTGACTTGTGCTATCATGTAGTGTGTAATAGCTCAAATTGTTGTAGGCGGAGACGACGCCGCCGACGACGCCGCCGCAGCGGACGCCGCCGCCACCGCCGCCACCGAAGTGGTCACGGCCGACGAGGGTGAGAGCGGCGACGGCTAGTAGTCTTCTTGTGATGCTTAACCAGTGTATGTGTATGTACTGTTGTTTGACTGAACATGCATGCTTCATGTGTTCCAAGCCTGCTACCTTGTGATGTAATGTAACGTGTAATAACTCGAATTGTTGTAGCCGGAGGGAACACCGCCGCCACCGCCGTCCCAGCGGACGCCGCCACCGAGGACGCCGCCGCAGCGGACGCCGCCGCCACCGCCACCACCGCTGGCGACGACACCGCCGCCGCTGCCGACACCGCCGAGGACGCCGCCGCTGCCGGAGACGGCACCCAGACACCGCCCCGAAAGAGGCGGCATCGCGCAATACATCTGAGCAACTGTGCGTTGTTGGAGGTTCAGGGCCCTTTTTTGTTCTAGCATGTGTTTCTGTACTTTTGTCAGTTGTTGCTCGTCAGGTTTGGTTTTCTATTGGTTTTGCAAATAAAAATGTCCCGATGTTCTGTTCTGCCAGTCATATCAACAGAATTTGTTTGTATTCTGCGTGCAATGACAAAACGCTGTGTGGGAAGTTGCCTTGCGGTATCAATGTGTGTTTGTGATGTTAATGACATGAATATTTCTGAAACATTTCTGTTTACAGCCAGCACCAGCTCGGAGGAAACGTTTGTTTCCCCAAGTCCTCCCTTGAATTGCGGTTAGTAGCTTCTTCTGCTGCTTCTCCCTGTCTCTCTCTCTCTCTCTCTCTCTCTCTCTCCCTCTCCCTCTCCCTCTCCCTCTCCCTCTCCCCTCTCCCTCTCCCTCTCCCTCTCCCTCTCCCTCTGTGTGTGTGTGTGTGTGTGTGTGTGTGTGTGTGTGTGTGTGTGTGTGTGTGTGTGTGTGTGTGTGTGTGTGTGTGTGTGTGTGTGTGTGTGTGTGTGTGTGTGTGTGTGTGTGTGTGTGTGTGTGTGTGTGTGTGTGTGTGTGTGTGTGTGTGTGTGTGTGTGTGTGTGTGTGTGTGTGTGTGTGTGTGTGTGTGTGTGTGTGTGTGTGTGTGTGTGTGTGTGTGTGTGTGTGTGTGTGTGTGTGTGTGTGTGTGTGTGTGTGTGTGTGTGTGTGTGTGTGTGTGTGTGTGTGTGTGTGTGTGTGTGTGTGTGTGTGTGTGTGTGTGTGTGTGTGTGTGTGTGTGTGTGTGTGTGTGTGTGTGTGTGTGTGTGTGTGTGTGTGTGTGTGTGTGTGTGTGTGTGTGTGTGTGTGTGTGTGTGTGTGTGTGTGTGTGTGTGTGTGTGTGTGTGTGTGTGTGTGTGTGTGTGTGTGTGTGTGTGTGTGTGTGTGTGTGTGTGTGTGTGTGTGTGTGTGTGTGTGTGTGTGTGTGTGTGTGTGTGTGTGTGTGTGTGTGTGTGTGTGTGTGTGTGTGTGTGTGTGTGTGTGTGTGTGTGTGTGTGTGTGTGTGTGTGTGTGTGTGTGTGTGTGTGTGTGTGTGTGTGTGTGTGTGTGTGTGTGTGTGTGTGTGTGTGTGTGTGTGTGTGTGTGTGTGTGTGTGTGTGTGTGTGTGTGTGTGTGTGTGTGTGTGTGTGTGTGTGTGTGTGTGTGTGTGTGTGTGTGTGTGTGTGTGTGTGTGTGTGTGTGTGTGTGTGTGTGTGTGTGTGTGTGTGTGTGTGTGTGTGTGTGTGTGTGTGTGTGTGTGTGTGTGTGTGTGTGTGTGTGTGTGTGTGTGTGTGTGTGTGTGTGTGTGTGTGTGTGTGTGTGTGTGTGTGTGTGTGTGTGTGTGTGTGTGTGTGTGTGTGTGTGTGTGTGTGTGTGTGTGTGTGTGTGTGTGTGTGTGTGTGTGTGTGTGTGTGTGTGTGTGTGTGTGTGTGTGTGTGTGTGTGTGTGTGTGTGTGTGTGTGTGTGTGTGTGTGTGTGTGTGTGTGTGTGTGTGTGTGTGTGTGTGTGTGTGTGTGTGTGTGTGTGTGTGTGTGTGTGTGTGTGTGTGTGTGTGTGTGTGTGTGTGTGTGTGTGTGTGTGTGTGTGTGTGTGTGTGTGTGTGTGTGTGTGTGTGTGTGTGTGTGTGTGTGTGTGTGTGTGTGTGTGTGTGTGTGTGTGTGTGTGTGTGTGTGTGTGTGTGTGTGTGTGTGTGTGTGTGTGTGTGTGTGTGTGTGTGTGTGTGTGTGTGTGTGTGTGTGTGTGTGTGTGTGTGTGTGTGTGTGTGTGTGTGTGTGTGTGTGTGTGTGTGTGTGTGTGTGTGTGTGTGTGTGTGTGTGTGTGTGTGTGTGTGTGTGTGTGTGTGTGTGTGTGTGTGTGTGTGTGTGTGTGTGTGTGTGTGTGTGTGTGTGTGTGTGTGTGTGTGTGTGTGTGTGTGTGTGTGTGTGTGTGTGTGTGTGTGTGTGTGTGTGTGTGTGTGTGTGTGTGTGTGTGTGTGTGTGTGTGTGTGTGTGTGTGTGTGTGTGTGTGTGTGTGTGTGTGTGTGTGTGTGTGTGTGTGTGTGTGTGTGTGTGTGTGTGTGTGTGTGTGTGTGTGTGTGTGTGTGTGTGTGTGTGTGTGTGTGTGTGTGTGTGTGTGTGTGTGTGTGTGTGTGTGTGTGTGTGTGTGTGTGTGTGTGTGTGTGTGTGTGTGTGTGTGTGTGTGTGTGTGTGTGTGTGTGTGTGTGTGTGTGTGTGTGTGTGTGTGTGTGTGTGTGTGTGTGTGTGTGTGTGTGTGTGTGTGTGTGTGTGTGTGTGTGTGTGTGTGTGTGTGTGTGTGTGTGTGTGTGTGTGTGTGTGTGTGTGTGTGTGTGTGTGTGTGTGTGTGTGTGTGTGTGTGTGTGTGTGTGTGTGTGTGTGTGTGTGTGTGTGTGTGTGTGTGTGTGTGTGTGTGTGTGTGTGTGTGTGTGTGTGTGTGTGTGTGTGTGTGTGTGTGTGTGTGTGTGTGTGTGTGTGTGTGTGTGTGTGTGTGTGTGTGTGTGTGTGTGTGTGTGTGTGTGTGTGTGTGTGTGTGTGTGTGTGTGTGTGTGTGTGTGTGTGTGTGTGTGTGTGTGTGTGTGTGTGTGTGTGTGTGTGTGTGTGTGTGTGTGTGTGTGTGTGTGTGTGTGTGTGTGTGTGTGTGTGTGTGTGTGTGTGTGTGTGTGTGTGTGTGTGTGTGTGTGTGTGTGTGTGTGTGTGTGTGTGTGTGTGTGTGTGTGTGTGTGTGTGTGTGTGTGTGTGTGTGTGTGTGTGTGTGTGTGTGTGTGTGTGTGTGTGTGTGTGTGTGTGTGTGTGTGTGTGTGTGTGTGTGTGTGTGTGTGTGTGTGTGTGTGTGTGTGTGTGTGTGTGTGTGTGTGTGTGTGTGTGTGTGTGTGTGTGTGTGTGTGTGTGTGTGTGTGTGTGTGTGTGTGTGTGTGTGTGTGTGTGTGTGTGTGTGTGTGTGTGTGTGTGTGTGTGTGTGTGTGTGTGTGTGTGTGTGTGTGTGTGTGTGTGTGTGTGTGTGTGTGTGTGTGTGTGTGTGTGTGTGTGTGTGTGTGTGTGTGTGTGTGTGTGTGTGTGTGTGTGTGTGTGTGTGTGTGTGTGTGTGTGTGTGTGTGTGTGTGTGTGTGTGTGTGTGTGTGTGTGTGTGTGTGTGTGTGTGTGTGTGTGTGTGTGTGTGTGTGTGTGTGTGTGTGTGTGTGTGTGTGTGTGTGTGTGTGTGTGTGTGTGTGTGTGTGTGTGTGTGTGTGTGTGTGTGTGTGTGTGTGTGTGTGTGTGTGTGTGTGTGTGTGTGTGTGTGTGTGTGTGTGTGTGTGTGTGTGTGTGTGTGTGTGTGTGTGTGTGTGTGTGTGTGTGTGTGTGTGTGTGTGTGTGTGTGTGTGTGTGTGTGTGTGTGTGTGTGTGTGTGTGTGTGTGTGTGTGTGTGTGTGTGTGTGTGTGTGTGTGTGTGTGTGTGTGTGTGTGTGTGTGTGTGTGTGTGTGTGTGTGTGTGTGTGTGTGTGTGTGTGTGTGTGTGTGTGTGTGTGTGTGTGTGTGTGTGTGTGTGTGTGTGTGTGTGTGTGTGTGTGTGTGTGTGTGTGTGTGTGTGTGTGTGTGTGTGTGTGTGTGTGTGTGTGTGTGTGTGTGTGTGTGTGTGTGTGTGTGTGTGTGTGTGTGTGTGTGTGTGTGTGTGTGTGTGTGTGTGTGTGTGTGTGTGTGTGTGTGTGTGTGTGTGTGTGTGTGTGTGTGTGTGTGTGTGTGTGTGTGTGTGTGTGTGTGTGTGTGTGTGTGTGTGTGTGTGTGTGTGTGTGTGTGTGTGTGTGTGTGTGTGTGTGTGTGTGTGTGTGTGTGTGTGTGTGTGTGTGTGTGTGTGTGTGTGTGTGTGTGTGTGTGTGTGTGTGTGTGTGTGTGTGTGTGTGTGTGTGTGTGTGTGTGTGTGTGTGTGTGTGTGTGTGTGTGTGTGTGTGTGTGTGTGTGTGTGTGTGTGTGTGTGTGTGTGTGTGTGTGTGTGTGTGTGTGTGTGTGTGTGTGTGTGTGTGTGTGTGTGTGTGTGTGTGTGTGTGTGTGTGTGTGTGTGTGTGTGTGTGTGTGTGTGTGTGTGTGTGTGTGTGTGTGTGTGTGTGTGTGTGTGTGTGTGTGTGTGTGTGTGTGTGTGTGTGTGTGTGTGTGTGTGTGTGTGTGTGTGTGTGTGTGTGTGTGTGTGTGTGTGTGTGTGTGTGTGTGTGTGTGTGTGTGTGTGTGTGTGTGTGTGTGTGTGTGTGTGTGTGTGTGTGTGTGTGTGTGTGTGTGTGTGTGTGTGTGTGTGTGTGTGTGTGTGTGTGTGTGTGTGTGTGTGTGTGTGTGTGTGTGTGTGTGTGTGTGTGTGTGTGTGTGTGTGTGTGTGTGTGTGTGTGTGTGTGTGTGTGTGTGTGTGTGTGTGTGTGTGTGTGTGTGTGTGTGTGTGTGTGTGTGTGTGTGTGTGTGTGTGTGTGTGTGTGTGTGTGTGTGTGTGTGTGTGTGGTGTGTGTGTGTGTGTGTGTGTGTGTGTGTGTGTGTGTGTGTGTGTGTGTGTGTGTGTGTGTGTGTGTGTGTGTGTGTGTGTGTGTGTGTGTGTGTGTGTGTGTGTGTGTGTGTGTGTGTGTGTGTGTGTGTGTGTGTGTGTGTGTGTGTGTGTGTGTGTGTGTGTGTGTGTGTGTGTGTGTGTGTGTGTGTGTGTGTGGTGTGTGTGTGTGTGTGTGTGTGTGTGTGTGTGTGTGTGTGTGTGTGTGTGTGTGTGTGTGTGTGTGTGTGTGTGTGTGTGTGTGTGTGTGTGTGTGTGTGTGTGTGTGTGTGTGTGTGTGTGTGTGTGTGTGTGTGTGTGTGTGTGTGTGTGTGTGTGTGTGTGTGTGTGTGTGTGTGTGTGTGTGTGTGTGTGTGTGTGTGTGTGTGTGTGTGTGTGTGTGTGTGTGTGTGTGTGTGTGTGTGTGTGTGTGTGTGTGTGTGTGTGTGTGTGTGTGTGTGTGTGTGTGTGTGTGTGTGTGTGTGTGTGTGTGTGTGTGTGTGTGTGTGTGTGTGTGTGTGTGTGTGTGTGTGTGTGTGTGTGTGTGTGTGTGTGTGTGTGTGTGTGTGTGTGTGTGTGTGTGTGTGTGTGTGTGTGTGTGTGTGTGTGTGTGTGTGTGTGTGTGTGTGTGTGTGTGTGTGTGTGTGTGTGTGTGTGTGTGTGTGTGTGTGTGTGTGTGTGTGTGTGTGTGTGTGTGTGTGTGTGTGTGTGTGTGTGTGTGTGTGTGTGTGTGTGTGTGTGTGTGTGTGTGTGTGTGTGTGTGTGTGTGTGTGTGTGTGTGTGTGTGTGTGTGTGTGTGTGTGTGTGTGTGTGTGTGTGTGTGTGTGTGTGTGTGTGTGTGTGTGTGTGTGTGTGTGTGTGTGTGTGTGTGTGTGTGTGTGTGTGTGTGTGTGTGTGTGTGTGTGTGTGTGTGTGTGTGTGTGTGTGTGTGTGTGTGTGTGTGTGTGTGTGTGTGTGTGTGTGTGTGTGTGTGTGTGTGTGTGTGTGTGTGTGTGTGTGTGTGTGTGTGTGTGTGTGTGTGTGTGTGTGTGTGTGTGTGTGTGTGTGTGTGTGTGTGTGTGTGTGTGTGTGTGTGTGTGTGTGTGTGTGTGTGTGTGTGTGTGTGTGTGTGTGTGTGTGTGTGTGTGTGTGTGTGTGTGTGTGTGTGTGTGTGTGTGTGTGTGTGTTGTGTGTGTGTGTGTGTGTGTGTGTGTGTGTGTGTGTGTGTGTGTGTGTGTGTGTGTGTGTGTGTGTGTGTGTGTGTGTGTGTGTGTGTGTGTGTGTGTGTGTGTGTGTGTGTGTGTGTGTGTGTGTGTGTGTGTGTGTGTGTGTGTGTGTGTGTGTGTGTGTGTGTGTGTGTGTGTGTGTGTGTGTGTGTGTGTGTGTGTGTGTGTGTGTGTGTGTGTGTGTGTGTGTGTGTGTGTGTGTGTGTGTGTGTGTGTGTGTGTGTGTGTGTGTGTGTGTGTGTGTGTGTGTGTGTGTGTGTGTGTGTGTGTGTGTGTGTGTGTGTGTGTGTGTGTGTGTGTGTGTGTGTGTGTGTGTGTGTGTGTGTGTGTGTGTGTGTGTGTGTGTGTGTGTGTGTGTGTGTGTGTGTGTGTGTGTGTGTGTGTGTGTGTGTGTGTGTGTGTGTGTGTGTGTGTGTGTGTGTGTGTGTGTGTGTGTGTGTGTGTGTGTGTGTGTGTGTGTGTGTGTGTGTGTGTGTGTGTGTGTGTGTGTGTGTGTGTGTGTGTGTGTGTGTGTGTGTGTGTGTGTGTGTGTGTGTGTGTGTGTGTGTGTGTGTGTGTGTGTGTGTGTGTGTGTGTGTGTGTGTGTGTGTGTGTGTGTGTGTGTGTGTGTGTGTGTGTGTGTGTGTGTGTGTGTGTGTGTGTGTGTGTGTGTGTGTGTGTGTGTGTGTGTGTGTGTGTGTGTGTGTGTGTGTGTGTGTGTGTGTGTGTGTGTGTGTGTGTGTGTGTGTGTGTGTGTGTGTGTGTGTGTGTGTGTGTGTGTGTGTGTGTGTGTGTGTGTGTGTGTGTGTGTGTGTGTGTGTGTGTGTGTGTGTGTGTGTGTGTGTGTGTGTGTGTGTGTGTGTGTGTGTGTGTGTGTGTGTGTGTGTGTGTGTGTGTGTGTGTGTGTGTGTTGTGTGTGTGTGTGTGTGTGTGTGTGTGTGTGTGTGTGTGTGTGTGTGTGTGTGTGTGTGTGTGTGTGTGTGTGTGTGTGTGTGTGTGTGTGTGTGTGTGTGTGTGTGTGTGTGTGTGTGTGTGTGTGTGTGTGTGTGTGTGTGTGTGTGTGTGTGTGTGTGTGTGTGTGTGTGTGTGTGTGTGTGTGTGTGTGTGTGTGTGTGTGTGTGTGTGTGTGTGTGTGTGTGTGTGTGTGTGTGTGTGTGTGTGTGTGTGTGTGTGTGTGTGTGTGTGTGTGTGTGTGTGTGTGTGTGTGTGTGTGTGTGTGTGTGTGTGTGTGTGTGTGTGTGTGTGTGTGTGTGTGTGTGTGTGTGTGTGTGTGTGTGTGTGTGTGTGTGTGTGTGTGTGTGTGTGTGTGTGTGTGTGTGTGTGTGTGTGTGTGTGTGTGTGTGTGTGTGTGTGTGTGTGTGTGTGTGTGTGTGTGTGTGTGTGTGTGTGTGTGTGTGTGTGTGTGTGTGTGTGTGTGTGTGTGTGTGTGTGTGTGTGTGTGTGTGTGTGTGTGTGTGTGTGTGTGTGTGTGTGTGTGTGTGTGTGTGTGTGTGTGTGTGTGTGTGTGTGTGTGTGTGTGTGTGTGTGTGTGTGTGTGTGTGTGTGTGTGTGTGTGTGTGTGTGTGTGTGTGTGTGTGTGTGTGTGTGTGTGTGTGTGTGTGTGTGTGTGTGTGTGTGTGTGTGTGTGTGTGTGTGTGTGTGTGTGTGTGTGTGTGTGTGTGTGTGTGTGTGTGTGTGTGTGTGTGTGTGTGTGTGTGTGTGTGTGTGTGTGTGTGTGTGTGTGTGTGTGTGTGTGTGTGTGTGTGTGTGTGTGTGTGTGTGTGTGTGTGTGTGTGTGTGTGTGTGTGTGTGTGTGTGTGTGTGTGTGTGTGTGTGTGTGTGTGTGTGTGTGTGTGTGTGTGTGTGTGTGTGTGTGTGTGTGTGTGTGTGTGTGTGTGTGTGTGTGTGTGTGTGTGTGTGTGTGTGTGTGTGTGTGTGTGTGTGTGTGTGTGTGTGTGTGTGTGTGTGTGTGTGTGTGTGTGTGTGTGTGTGTGTGTGTGTGTGTGTGTGTGTGTGTGTGTGTGTGTGTGTGTGTGTGTGTGTGTGTGTGTGTGTGTGTGTGTGTGTGTGTGTGTGTGTGTGTGTGTGTGTGTGTGTGTGTGTGTGTGTGTGTGTGTGTGTGTGTGTGTGTGTGTGTGTGTGTGTGTGTGTGTGTGTGTGTGTGTGTGTGTGTGTGTGTGTGTGTGTGTGTGTGTGTGTGTGTGTGTGTGTGTGTGTGTGTGTGTGTGTGTGTGTGTGTGTGTGTGTGTGTGTGTGTGTGTGTGTGTGTGTGTGTGTGTGTGTGTGTGTGTGTGTGTGTGTGTGTGTGTGTGTGTGTGTGTGTGTGTGTGTGTGTGTGTGTGTGTGTGTGTGTGTGTGTGTGTGTGTGTGTGTGTGTGTGTGTGTGTGTGTGTGTGTGTGTGTGTGTGTGTGTGTGTGTGTGTGTGTGTGTGTGTGTGTGTGTGTGTGTGTGTGTGTGTGTGTGTGTGTGTGTGTGTGTGTGTGTGTGTGTGTGTGTGTGTGTGTGTGTGTGTGTGTGTGTGTGTGTGTGTGTGTGTGTGTGTGTGTGTGTGTGTGTGTGTGTGTGTGTGTGTGTGTGTGTGTGTGTGTGTGTGTGTGTGTGTGTGTGTGTGTGTGTGTGTGTGTGTGTGTGTGTGTGTGTGTGTGTGTGTGTGTGTGTGTGTGTGTGTGTGTGTGTGTGTGTGTGTGTGTGTGTGTGTGTGTGTGTGTGTGTGTGTGTGTGTGTGTGTGTGTGTGTGTGTGTGTGTGTGTGTGTGTGTGTGTGTGTGTGTGTGTGTGTGTGTGTGTGTGTGTGTGTGTGTGTGTGTGTGTGTGTGTGTGTGTGTGTGTGTGTGTGTGTGTGTGTGTGTGTGTGTGTGTGTGTGTGTGTGTGTGTGTGTGTGTGTGTGTGTGTGTGTGTGTGTGTGTGTGTGTGTGTGTGTGTGTGTGTGTGTGTGTGTGTGTGTGTGTGTGTGTGTGTGTGTGTGTGTGTGTGTGTGTGTGTGTGTGTGTGTGTGTGTGTGTGTGTGTGTGTGTGTGTGTGTGTGTGTGTGTGTGTGTGTGTGTGTGTGTGTGTGTGTGTGTGTGTGTGTGTGTGTGTGTGTGTGTGTGTGTGTGTGTGTGTGTGTGTGTGTGTGTGTGTGTGTGTGTGTGTGTGTGTGTGTGTGTGTGTGTGTGTGTGTGTGTGTGTGTGTGTGTGTGTGTGTGTGTGTGTGTGTGTGTGTGTGTGTGTGTGTGTGTGTGTGTGTGTGTGTGTGTGTGTGTGTGTGTGTGTGTGTGTGTGTGTGTGTGTGTGTGTGTGTGTGTGTGTGTGTGTGTGTGTGTGTGTGTGTGTGTGTGTGTGTGTGTGTGTGTGTGTGTGTGTGTGTGTGTGTGTGTGTGTGTGTGTGTGTGTGTGTGTGTGTGTGTGTGTGTGTGTGTGTGTGTGTGTGTGTGTGTGTGTGTGTGTGTGTGTGTGTGTGTGTGTGTGTGTGTGTGTGTGTGTGTGTGTGTGTGTGTGTGTGTGTGTGTGTGTGTGTGTGTGTGTGTGTGTGTGTGTGTGTGTGTGTGTGTGTGTGTGTGTGTGTGTGTGTGTGTGTGTGTGTGTGTGTGTGTGTGTGTGTGTGTGTGTGTGTGTGTGTGTGTGTGTGTGTGTGTGTGTGTGTGTGTGTGTGTGTGTGTGTGTGTGTGTGTGTGTGTGTGTGTGTGTGTTGTGTGTGTGTGTGTGTGTGTGTGTGTGTGTGTGTGTGTGTGTGTGTGTGTGTGTGTGTGTGTGTGTGTGTGTGTGTGTGTGTGTGTGTGTGTGTGTGTGTGTGTGTGTGTGTGTGTGTGTGTGTGTGTGTGTGTGTGTGTGTGTGTGTGTGTGTGTGTGTGTGTGTGTGTGTGTGTGTGTGTGTGTGTGTGTGTGTGTGTGTGTGTGTGTGTGTGTGTGTGTGTGTGTGTGTGTGTGTGTGTGTGTGTGTGTGTGTGTGTGTGTGTGTGTGTGTGTGTGTGTGTGTGTGTGTGTGTGTGTGTGTGTGTGTGTGTGTGTGTGTGTGTGTGTGTGTGTGTGTGTGTGTGTGTGTGTGTGTGTGTGTGTGTGTGTGTGTGTGTGTGTGTGTGTGTGTGTGTGTGTGTGTGTGTGTGTGTGTGTGTGTGTGTGTGTGTGTGTGTGTGTGTGTGTGTGTGTGTGTGTGTGTGTGTGTGTGTGTGTGTGTGTGTGTGTGTGTGTGTGTGTG
>JAXIVJ010008184.1:0-56813 GCA_036785665.1 Chirona hameri
CCAGAGTCACATAGAGTCACCACCAGTCACCACCAGAGTCACCACCAGTCACCACCAGAGTCACCACCAGAGTCACCACCAGAGTCACCATCACCACCAGTCACCACCGAGTCACCACCAGAGTCACCACAGTCACCACCAGAGTCACTCACCAGTCACCACCTAGAGTCATCACACTAGAGTCACCACGCAGCACCGACTGAGTCAGCCACGCAGAGTCACCACCATCACCACCAGAGTCACCAAAGTCGCACCAGAGTCACCCCAGAGTCACCAGAGTCACCACCAAGTCACCACCAGGTCACCACCAGTCCACCAGAGTCACCACCTGAGTCACCAAGAGTCACCACCAGTCCACCAGTCACCACCAGAGTCACCACCAAGTCCACCAGACACCAGAGTCACCACCAGTCACCACAGTCACCACCAGAGTCACCACCAGTCACCACCAGAGTCACCACCAGAGTCACCACCAGAGTCACCACCAGAGTCACCAGAGTCCCCACCAGAGTCACCACCAGTCACCACCAGAGTCACCAAGAGTCACCACCAGAGTCACCACGAGTCACCACCAGAGTCACCACCGAGTCACCACCAGGTCACCACCAGAGTCACCACCAGAGTCACCACAGAGTCACCACAGAGTCACCACCAGCAGAGTCACCACCAGTCACCACCAGAGTCACCAAGAGTCACCACCAGAGTCACCACCAGTCACCACCAGAGTCACCACCAGGTCACCACCAGAGTCACCCCAGAGTCACCACCAAGAGTCACCACCAGAGTCACCACCAGTCACCACCAGAGTCACAAGAGTCACCACCAGAGTCACCACAGAGTCACCACCAGAGTCACCACCAGTCACCACCAGAGTCACCACCAGAGTCACCACCAGAGTCACCAAGAGTCACCACCAGTCACCACCAGAGTCACCACCAGCACCACCAGTCCACCAAGAGTCACCACAAGGTCACCAGCAGTCACCACCAGAGTCCACCACCAGTGTCACCACCAGAGTCACCACCAGTCACCACCAGAGTCACCCAGTCCACCAGTCACCAACCCAGAGTCACCACCAGTCACCACCAGCACCAGAGTCACCACCAGAGTCACCACCACCACAGAGTCACCACCAGTCACCACCAGAGTCACCACCAGTCACCACAGAGTCACCACCAGTCACCACCAGAGTCACCACCAGGTCACCACCAGAGTCACCAACACAGTCACCACCAGAGTCACCACCAGTCACCACCAGAGTCACCACCAGTCACCACCAGAGTCACCACCAGTCACCACCAGAGTCACCACCCATCCACCAGAGTCACAGAGTCACCAACCAAGTCACCACCAGTCACCACCAGAGTCACCACCAGTCACCACCAGAGTCACCACCAGTCACCACCAGAGTCACCCACCAGAGTCACCACCAGTCACCACCAGAGTCACCACCCAGTCACCACCAGAGTCACCAAGAGTCACCACCAGAGTCACCACCAGAGTCACCACAGAGTCCACCAGGTCACGAGTCACCACCAGAGTCACCACCAGAGTCACCACCAGAGTCACCAAGAGTCACCACCAGAGTCACCACCAGAGTCAACCACCAGAGTCACCACCAGAGTCACCACCGAGTCACCACCAGAGTCACCACCAGTCACCACCAGAGTCACCAAGATCCACCAGAGTCACCACCAGTCACCACCAGAGTCACCACAGAGTCACCACCAGAGTCACCAAGAGTCACCACCAGAGTCACCACCAGTCACCACCAGAGTCACCACAGAGTCACCACCAGAGTCACCAAGAGTCACCACCAGAGTCACCACCAGAGTCACCAAGAGTCACCACCAGAGTCACCAAGAGTCACCACCAGAGTCACCACCAGTCCACCCACCAGAGTCACCACCAGAGTCACCACCAGAGTCACCAAGAGTCACCAACCAGAGTCACCACCAGAGTCACCACCAGTCACCACCAGAGTCACCAAGAGTCACCACCAGAGGTCACCACCAGAGTCACCACCAGTCACCACCAGAGTCACCACCAGTCACCACCAGAGTCACCACCAGTCACCACCAGAGTCACCACCAGTCACCACCAGAGTCACCACAGATCACGCACCAGAGTCACCACAGAGTCACCACCAGAGTCACCACCAGTCACCACCAGAGTCACCACCAGTCACCCCCAGTCACCACCAGTCACCACCAGAGTCACCACCAGTCACCGACCAGGAGTCACCACCAGTCACCACCAGAGTCACCACCAGTCACCACCAGAGTCACCACCAGTCACCACCAGAGTCACCGCCAGAGTCACCACCAGTCACCACCAGAGTCCCACCAGAGTCACCACCAGTCACCACCAGAGTCACCACCAGTCACCACCAGAGTCACCACCCAGTCACCACCAGAGTCACAAGAGTCACCACCAGAGTCACCACCAGTCACCACCAGAGTCGCCAAGAGTCACCACTAGAGTCACCACCAGTCACCACAGAGTCACCACCAGTCACCACCAGAGTCACCACCAGTCACCACCAGAGTCCACCAAGAGTCACCACCAGAGTCACCACCAGTCACCACCAGAGGTCACCACCAGAGTCACCACCAGTCACCACCAGAGTCACCACCAGAGTCACCACCAGTCACCACCAGAGTCACCACCAGTCACCACCAGAGTCACCAAGAGTCACCACCAGAGTCACCACCAGTCACCACCAGAGTCACCAAGAGTCACCAACCAGAGTCACCACCAGTCACCACCAGAGTCACCACTCAGTCACCACCAGAGTCACCACCAGTCACCACCAGAGTCACCCACCAGTCACCACCAGTCACCACCAGAGTCACCACCAGTCACCACCAGAGTCACCACCAGAGTCACCACCAGTCACCACCAGAGTCACCACCAGTCACCACCAGAGTCCCACCAGTCACCACAGAGTCACCACCAGTCACCCACCCAGTCACCACCAGTCACCACCAGAGTCACCACCAGTCACCACCAGAGTCACCACCAGAGTCACCACCAGAGTCACCACCAGAGTCACCACAGAGTCACCACCAGTCACCACCAGAGTCACCACCAGAGTCACCACCAGAGTCACCACCAGTCACCACCAGAGTCACCACCAGTCACCACCAGTCACCACCAGAGTCACCAAGAGTCACCACCAGAGTCACCACCAGTCACCACCAGAGTCACCAAGAGTCACCACCAGAGTCACCACCAGTCACCACCAGAGTCACCACCAGTCACCACCAGAGTCACCAAGAGTCACCACCAGAGTCACCACCAGTCACCACCAGAGTCACCAAGAGTCACCACCAGAGTCACCACCAGTCACCACCAGAGTCACCACCAGTCACCACCAGAGTCACCACCAGTCACCACCAGAGTCACCACCAGTCACCACCAGAGTCACCACCAGTCCACCACCAGAGTCACCACCAGAGTCACCACCAGAGTCACCACCAGTCACCATCAGAGTCACCACCAGTCACCACCAGAGTCACCAAGAGTCACCACCAGAGTCACCACCAGAGTCACCACCAGTCACCATCAGAGTCACCACCAGTCACCACCAGAGTCACCAAGAGTCACCACCAGAGTCACCACCAGTCACCACCAGAGTCACCAAGAGTCACCACCAGAGTCACCACCAGAGTCACCACCAGTCACCACCAGTCACCACCAGTCACCACCAGAGTCACCACCAGAGTCACCACCCAGAGTCACCACCAGTCAACCACTAGAGTCACCACCAGAGTCACCACCAGAGTCACCACCAGTCAACCACCCAGAGTCACCACCAGAGTCACCACCAGTCACCACCAGAGTCACCACCAGTCACCACCAGAGTCACCTAGAGTCACCACCAGAGTCACCAAGAGTCCACCACCAGAGTCACCCACCCAGTCACCACCAGAGTCACCACCAGTCACCACCAGAGTCACCACAGAGTCACCACCAGTCACCACAGAGTCACCACCAGAGTCACCACCAGAGTCACCACCAGTCACCGCCAGAGTCACCAAGAGTCACCACCAGAGTCACCACCAGTCACCACCAGAGTCACCACCAGTCACCACCAGAGTCACCAAGAGTCACCACCAGAGTCACCACCAGTCACCACCAGAGTCACCACCAGTCACCACCAGAGTCACCACCAATCACCACCAGAGTCACCACCAGTCACCACCAGAGTCACCACCAGTCACCACCAGAGTCACCACCAGTCACCACCAGAGTCACCACCAGTCACCACCCGAGTCACCAAGAGTCACCACCAGAGTCACCACACAGTCACCACCAGAGTCACCACCAGTCACCACCAGAGTCACCACCAGAGTCACCACCAGTCACCACCAGTCACCACCAGAGTCACCACCAGTCACCACCAGAGTCACCACAGTCACCACCAGAGTCACCACCAGAGTCACCACCAGTCACCACCAGTCACCACCAGAGTCACCACCAGTCACCACCAGAGTCACCACCAGTCACCACCAGAGTCACCTAGAGTCACCACAGTCACCAACCAGTCACCACCAGAGTCACCACCAGTCACCACCAGAGTCACCACCAGTCACCACCAGAGTCACCAAGAGTCACCACCAGAGTCACCAAGAGTCACCACCAGAGTCACCACCAGTCACCACCAGAGTCACCACCAGTCACCACCAGTCACCACAGTCACCACCAGTCACCACCAGTCACCACCAGTCAGTCACCACCAGTCACCACCAGAGTCACCTAGAGTCACCACCAGTCACCACCAGTCACCACCAGTCATCACCAGAGTCACCACCAGTCACCACCAGAGTCACCACCAGTCACCACCAGAGTCACCACCAGTCACCACCAGTCACCACCAGTCACCACCAGTCACCACCAGTCACCACCAGTCACCACCAGTCACCACCAGAGTCACCACCAGTCACCACCAGAGTCACCACCAGTCACCACCAGAGTCACCACCAGTCACCACCAGAGTCACCACCAGTCACCATCAGAGTCACCACCAGTCACCACCAGAGTCACCAAAAGTCACCACCAGTCACCACCAGAGTCACCTAGAGTCACCACCAGTCACCACCAGAGTCACCACCAGTCACCACCAGAGTCACCACCAGTCACCACCAGAGTCACCAAGAGTCACCACCAGAGTCACCAAGAGTCACCACCAGAGTCACCACCAGTCACCACCAGAGTCACCACCAGTCACCACCAGAGTCACCACCAGTCACCACCAGAGTCACCACCAGTCACCACCAGAGTCACCACCAGTCACCACCAGAGTCACCACCAGAGTCACCACCAGTCACCACCAGAGTCACCACCAGAGTCACCACCAGTCACCACCAGAGTCACCACCAGTCACCACCAGAGTCACCACCAGTCACCACCAGAGTCACCAAGAGTCACCACCAGAGTCACCACCAGTCACCACCAGAGTCACCAAGAGTCACCACCAGAGTCACCACCAGTCACCACCAGAGTCACCACCAGTCACCACCAGAGTCACCACCAGTCACCACCAGAGTCACCAAGAGTCACCACCAGAGTCACCACCAGTCACCACCAGAGTCACCACCAGAGTCACCACCAGTCACCACCAGAGTCACCACCAGAGTCACCACCAGTCACCACCAGAGTCACCACCAGTCACCACCAGAGTCACCACCAGTCACCACCAGAGTCACCAAGAGTCACCACCAGAGTCACCACCAGTCACCACCAGAGTCACCAAGAGTCACCACCAGAGTCACCACCAGTCACCACCAGAGTCACCACCAGTCACCACCAGAGTCACCACCAGTCACCACCAGAGTCACCACCAGTCACCACCAGTCACCACCAGAGTCACCACCAGTCACCACCAGAGTCACCACCAGTCACCACCAGAGTCACCAAGAGTCACCACCAGAGTCACCACCAGTCACCACCAGAGTCACCAAGAGTCACCACCAGAGTCACCACCAGAGTCACCACCAGTCACCACCAGTCACCACCAGTCACCACCAGAGTCACCACCAGTCACCACCAGAGTCACCACCAGAGTCACCACCAGAGTCACCACCAGAGTCACCACCAGAGTCACCACCAGAGTCACCACCAGAGTCACCACCAGTTACCACCAGAGTCACCACCAGTCACCACCAGAGTCACCACCAGTCACCACCAGAGTCACCAAGAGTCACCACCAGAGTCACCACCAGTCACCACCAGAGTCACCAAGAGTCACCACCAGAGTCACCACCAGTCACCACCAGAGTCACCACCAGTCACCACCAGAGTCACCAAGAGTCACCACCAGAGTCACCAAGAGTCACCACCAGAGTCACCACCAGTCACCACCAGAGTCACCACCAGTCACCACCAGAGTCACCACCAGTCACCACCAGAGTCACCACCAGTCACCATCAGAGTCACCACCAGTCACCACCAGAGTCACCAAGAGTCACCACCAGAGTCACCACCAGTCACCACCAGAGTCACCAAGAGTCACCACCAGAGTCACCACCAGAGTCACCACCAGTCACCACCAGTCACCACCATTCACCACCAGAGTCACCACCAGAGTCACCACCAGAGTCACCACCAGTCACCACTAGAGTCACCACCAGAGTCACCACCAGAGTCACCACCAGTCACCACCAGAGTCACCACCAGAGTCACCACCAGAGTCACCACCAGTCACCACCAGAGTCACCACCAGTCACCACCAGAGTCACCTAGAGTCACCACCAGAGTCACCAAGAGTCACCACCAGAGTCACCACCAGTCACCACCAGAGTCACCACCAGTCACCACCAGAGTCACCACCAGAGTCACCACCAGTCACCACCAGAGTCACCACCAGAGTCACCACCAGAGTCACCACCAGTCACCGCCAGAGTCACCAAGAGTCACCACCAGAGTCACCACCAGTCACCACCAGAGTCACCACCAGTCACCACCAGAGTCACCAAGAGTCACCACCAGAGTCACCACCAGAGTCACCACCAGTCACCACCAGAGTCACCACCAGTCACCACCAGAGTCACCACCAGAGTCACCACCAGTCACCACCAGAGTCACCACCAGAGTCACCACCAGTCACCACCAGTCACCACCAGAGTCACCACCAGTCACCACCAGAGTCACCACCAATCACCACCAGAGTCACCACCAGTCACCACCAGAGTCACCACCAGTCACCACCAGAGTCACCACCAGTCACCACCAGAGTCACCACCAGTCACCACCAGAGTCACCAAGAGTCACCACCAGAGTCACCACCAGTCACCACCAGAGTCACCACCAGTCACCACCAGAGTCACCACCAGAGTCACCACCAGTCACCACCAGTCACCACCAGAGTCACCACCAGTCACCACCAGAGTCACCACCAGTCACCACCAGAGTCACCACCAGAGTCACCACCAGTCACCACCAGTCACCACCAGAGTCACCACCAGTCACCACCAGAGTCACCACCAGCCACCACCAGAGTCACCACCAGTCACCACCAGAGTCACCACCAGTCACCACCAGAGTCACCTTGAGTCACCACCAGTCACCACCAGTCACCACCAGAGTCACCACCAGTCACCACCAGAGTCACCACCAGTCACCACCAGAGTCACCAAGAGTCACCACCAGAGTCACCACCAGTCACCACCAGAGTCACCACCAGTCACCACCAGTCACCACCAGTCACCACCAGTCACCACCAGTCACCACCAGTCACCACCAGAGTCACCACCAGTCACCACCAGAGTCACCACCAGTCACCACCAGAGTCACCAAGAGTCACCACCAGAGTCACCACCAGTCACCACCAGAGTCACCACCAGAGTCACCACCAGTCACCACCAGTCACCACCAGTCACCACCAGTCACCACCAGTCACCACCAGTCACCACCAGAGTCACCTAGAGTCACCACCAGTCACCACCAGAGTCACCACCAGTCACCACCAGAGTCACCACCAGTCACCATCAGAGTCACCACCAGAGTCACCACCAGTCACCACCAGAGTCACCACCAGTCACCACCAGAGTCACCACCAGTCACCACCAGAGTCACCACCAGTCACCACCAGAGTCACCTAGAGTCACCACCAGAGTCACCACCAGTCACCACCAGTCACCACCAGTCACCACCAGTCACCACCAGTCACCACCAGTCACCACCAGTCACCACCAGAGTCACCAAAAGTCACCACCAGAGTCACCTAGAGTCACCACCAGTCACCACCAGTCACCACCAGAGTCACCAAGAGTCACCACCAGAGTCACCACCAGTCACCACCAGAGTCACCACCAGTCACCACCAGAGTCACCAAAAGTCACCACCAGAGTCACCTAGAGTCACCACCAGTCACCACCAGAGTCACCAAGAGTCACCACCAGAGTCACCACCAGTCACCACCAGAGTCACCACCAGTCACCACCAGAGTCACCTAGAGTCACCACCAGTCACCACCAGAGTCACCACCAGTCACCACCAGAGTCACCAAGAGTCACCACCAGAGTCACCACCAGTCACCACCAGAGTCACCACCAGTCACCACCAGAGTCACCACCAGAGTCACCACCAGTCACCACCAGAGTCACCACCAGTCACCACCAGAGTCACCAAAAGTCACCACCAGAGTCACCTAGAGTCACCACCAGTCACCACCAGTCACCACCAGTCACCACCAGAGTCACCACCAGTCACCACCAGTCACCACCAGAGTCACCAAGAGTCACCACCAGAGTCACCACCAGTCACCACCAGAGTCACCACCAGTCACCACCAGAGTCACCAAGAGTCACCACCAGAGTCACCACCAGTCACCACCAGAGTCACCACCAGTCACCACCAGAGTCACCACCAGAGTCACCACCAGTCACCACCAGAGTCACCAAAAGTCACCACCAGTCACCACCAGAGTCACCTAGAGTCACCACCAGTCACCACCAGAGTCACCACCAGTCACCACCAGAGTCACCACCAGTCACCACCAGAGTCACCACCAGTCACCACCAGAGTCACCAAGAGTCACCACCAGAGTCACCAAGAGTCACCTTCAGAGTTTCTACCATAGTCACCATCAGAGTCACCACCAGAATCACCACCGAAGTTACTACCACAGTTACCACAAGTCAGGGGCGGATCCAAGGGGGGCAGGGGGCGATATCATGGGCTATCTTAAGAGTCTGGAGACCACGCAAAGTGGTCTTTAGAGAGTTTAGAGCAATTCAGAGGCGCTTAAAGGCCACCAAGGCCATCTCTGAAAGACCAGAGGGCCTCATGGACATTCAAAGGACCCCCGTGCAGGCCAGAGAGCCCCTGGATAGACCGAAAGGGCCCCTGGGCGAGTCAGAAGAGCCCTGAACATGCCGAATGGCCCCTAGCCAGCACAGAGGGACCTTGGGCAGGTTAGAGGGGCCCCTGGGCAGGTCGGAGGGCCCCTGAGCATGTCGGCAGGGCGACCAAGCAGCCAGCACAGTCCCTTCCAGGTCGAAAGGGCCCCTGAGAAGGCTAGAGTGCCCCTGTACAGACCAGAGGGCCCCTGGCAAGTTCAAAGGTCCCATGTGCAGGTCAGAGGGTCTGCTGGGCCATTTCAATGCTCGGGAATAGGGCCCTTTCAACGCTCGGGAAGGGGCCCTTTCAACACTCGGGAAGGGCCCTTTCGAGGCGCCCCCCCCCCCCCTCCCTGGGCGAAATCCTGGCTACGTGCCTGGGCCCTACGTCGGTCTGAGAGTGTCCTTGTCAGGTCTGAATATGCCCTCGCTGGGTCTGAGAGAGCCCTACGCCTGTCGGCGAGGGCCTTTGCCAGTTCTGAGAGGGCCATGGGGTGGCTTGTGGGGGTCCTGGCCGGGCCTGAGAGGGCTCTACGCTCGCTTAAGAGGGCCTGACCAAACCTAGAGGGATCATGGCGTTGGTTTGAGAGGCCCAGTCCTAGTCCTGAGTTGGTCCTACATTATTCAGAGATGGCCCTTACCAGGCTTGAAATGGGCCTGCGCCTGTTTGAGATGACCCTTTCCAGGCATCAGATAGCCCTAAGCCGGTCTGAGAGGGCTCTTACTAGGTGACAGAAGACCCTATACCGGACACCAGGCGAGCCATTTGGGCCCGCCTGAGCCAGAGTCCTGGTCTGAGCCCGCTCAGGCCTGGAAATGGCTCTCTCAAACGGACGGAGGGACATTCAAGTCTGGCAATGACTCTCTCAGGCTTAGCAAGGGCCCTCTCAGGCCCATCGATAGTACTCTCAAAGAGACTGAACGACTTCTCTTACCGACCTTAGGGGCCTCTCACACCGATACAGGACCCTCTCAGAACGACCGAGGGCCCTTTCAGACCTACCGGTGGTCCTCCAGACCAGCAATAAGGCGCTCTCATGTATTGCAAGGGCCCTATAAGACTGGCATAGGGCCAGGGGCGTCGCCGACGGGGATCAGGGTGCGGGAGGTCCCCACTCTCAGAAGGCGGGGGGTCACCGCCCTACATACACACTTTTTGCGGGGAAATTTAACAATTTATCGTAAAAATTGCCTTCAAATTTTTTCTTCTTCTCATCAGTCAAAATCCAGCAATCCACAGTTTAAAACTTTAAATATCGCCCCGCTCCGCAGCATGACACAAGTTGCGCAATTGTTTATACAAATTTGGAAAATGGGAAAATGAATTCCATTCAATGTCTGGCAGAGGTGGTGGTCTCCCTGGTGGTAATTGCTGGCCCCTGGTCCAGGGGCGTAGGGACGATTTTTCCCAGGGGGGGAATGGGATCCGAGGGGCCCTCGTATCCAAGGGGAACCCACATAATTAAAACAGTACAGTATGTTATATGTTGTAAAATAACGACAAATAAGTTTCGACAACGAAAAAAGAAGCTTATTTTTATTTTTTGGGAGTTATTTTTTATTTAATCCGAGATAGCCATTTTAAATATTAGCCGTTTTGACGAAGGATTATTGCGCTGAAAAGTTTCTGAAAGATTCTGAAAGATTTTAAAAACTACACAACTTCTACATGCGATTTTTTGGCTAGAAATGTCCCTCATAATTTTGTAGTATGTTGGTAGGAATAAAATATGTGGACAAAATTGGGGTTTGGTGGTAATAAGCAATATAAGTATTGATAGAATCTTCCTGAAAGTTTCAAAAAGATTCAGGAAGCTTCAGAAATATTCTATCAATACTTATCTTGCTTATTACCACCAAACCGCAATTTTGTCAGCATATTTTATCCTTACCAACATATTACACAATTATGAGAGACACTTCTAGCCAAAAATCGCATGTTAAAGTAGAGTAGTTTTTTCAAAACTTTCAGAATCTTTCAGAAACTTTTCAGCGCAATAATCCTTCGTGAAAACGGCTATTATGTCATTTACCTTCTATCGGCATTTTTATTTGCAATTTCTCCAAAACTCGAATTTTTACGATTTTTCAAACATTTATTGTTTTTCCACCAAAAATGACATGACATGACGTGATTAAAACGTCATTGTCTCTCAAAGTACTCCACCATTTTCATTGAAATGTTGTGATAAGACGTAGAATTGATGCCGCATAAGGTACGAAAGATTTACGTCGATATCTATCATTGTTTTCAAGTTATTGAGAAAATCCGGAAGGGGCGGGGCACCTCCAGCGGGGCGCGGGTCAATGCAAATATTAGTTTGAATCTTCTTAAATTCGGATGCAGGGAACAACACAGTACGTACATGCCGATTGTGCACATGTAAGATGAAGTTACAAGATCTCTACGAAATAAAGAAATAGCATGCTCCTTATACTTTGATTTACAGAAACCTTTGGATACAGTTTGCTTAGCAATTCTCTTCAGCCAAAATACACCGCATTGTGATACGAGGGATTTCTACAACACAATAGAGTCATATATTAATAAGAAGGCATAAAATGGCAATACTAGATGAGGTTACATCTATCAAACAAATGATTAAAATTGGCGTCCCACATGGCTCAATTTTAGGTCCTCTTTTATTTATTCTCTATATTAATGACATCAGCAATACAACAGACATAGGTGCATTGTACTTATTTGCTGATGATATACGGCAATTTGTATTCAAGCTAGAAATGTTGAAGAGCTCCAAATAAAGATTAATTAATTAATTCCCCAAAAATAACGAGTTGATCCATGAAAATATATTATCACTAAATGCATCAAAGACAAATTATCAAACCTGTTCAAGATCAGTGACGTGACAAGATCTTGACATGGTATTACATGATACACCAACCACGAGAAAAACATGCATTAAATACTTAAGAGTTCTTGTAGATGAAAATCGTAAATGAAATAGTCATATATATATAGTGTAATATGTGTGATAACCCGTAATATAGGAGTTATCGGAATATCCCAGCTTCATTTATCATCACAGCAACTTCTATTGCAGTACAATGCATTAATTCCGCCCCATCTAAATAAATTATTGTGGAGTGATCTGGATTCTGGGATAGGAATTATGACACTAACTTTCAAAGCCTTTGATACTGCGGACACGAGCTGTTTGTCCGCCCCTGTAGCTCAGTGGGAGAGAGCTGGGCTTCTGACCTTTTCTGGTAGTGGCAGCCCGAGTTCGAGTCAAAGTCCAAGCCAACATGGTCAAAGCATTGTACTCCTCTCAGACGTTACTAGCATACGCTGAAAGGCAATGAAAACTTTGGCTGGTCTTCATTCGAGAGTCCAACCGGCGCTCAACCGGCAGACCACCTCTACCACCACAGGACCCTCTAAAGTCCAGCAGAGAGCCCTCTACAGATCGGCAGGGGCCTCCAAAGCCCGGAAGCTGGCCACATGCAGATCGGCAGGGCCCTCTAAAGGCCGGCAGAGGGCCCTCTACACTCACTCTACAGATCGACAGGGCCCTCTAAAGACCAGCAGAGGGCCCCCTACAGATTGGCTGGGACACTCTGCTGATCGACAGGGTCCCTAAAAACTAGAAGAGGGCCCCCCTCCACAAGTCGGCAAGGCCCTCTAAATGCCGACAGAGGCCCTCTGCAGATTGGCAGGGCGATTTACAGATCGGCAGGGTCCTCTAAAGGCGGACATGGCCCTCTAAAGGCTGGAAGGGCGATCAAAATGACGGGAGGGCCCCCTAAAGGCCGGAAGGACCCGCTAAAGGCCGGCAGAGGGCCCTCTATAGATTGGCGGGGGCACTCTGCAGATCAACAGGGCCCCTACAGGCTTGAAGAGGGCCCTCTACCGGTTGACAGGCCCTCTACATGCTGGAAGGGCCCTCTAAAGGCCAACAGAAGACCCTCTACAAATCGGCAGGGCCCAATAAAAGGCCAGCAGAGGGCCCTCTATATATTATCTGGGAATCTCTGCAGATCGACAGGTCCCCAAAGCCTGGAAGAGGGCCCTCTACAGGTCGGCAGGGCCCTCTAAATGCCGACAGAGGCCCTCTACAGATTGGCAGGACGATCTACAGATCGGCAGGGCCCTCTAAAGACCGGCAGAGAGCCCTCTCCAGATCGGCAGGGACCCTCTACAGATCGGCAGGGCCCTATAAACGCCGGCAGAGGGCCCTCTACAACAGGAAGGGGCACTCTAAATGCCGACAGGGGGCCCTCTGCAGATCGGCAGGGCCCTTTAAAAGCTGGTAGAGGGCCCTATCCAGTGTGGCTTGGGTCCCTTTTTTACGTATTTACAGATACATGCCTTTAACAGACAAGCAATTGCTGTTATGTATTCGTGTTACGATTTTGCTTCGGTTCGTGGGCGTTCTTTTTTTCGACGTAAGGCGTTTTACGGGCGCCTCACACCATCCAAAACACTGGGACCTTCGGCCCCAGGGGGCCCTCCCTCGGTCGCCAGAGAGAGCTGGCCTTCAGGGGGGGCATGGTCCCCTTGGCCCCCCTTACCTACACCCTTGCCCAGGTCCCACTCGCTTCATAAAATATTAACTTTCAAGCTGGATACATGTTTAGCTAGTCTGCCGAGTTCCGAAAAAGGCGACGCGAACGCAAAGACGCAGACATCGGCACCCGTGGAAGCTGCTCCAGCGGTGCCCAACTTGCTGGACCCGGAAGATCTAATAGTGGGGACCAGGCCAGGACCATCTCCCAAGCCATCTCCCCTCAGGATCCTCCAGATCCACAGGGACCATTTATGCGCGGAAAAGTCGTTCTGCCTCTTGCTGCTGTCAAACTATTTGCACTGTTACCAGCTGTGTGTTACAGTTCAGTACATATGCATACAGTTATTATTATAATATGTACTATTGAGCGCTGACTGCCACCGGTCATCGTGATTTACTATCCGAGGCTAGCTAATGTACCTCGGATGTGAGGCAAGAAAAACTACCTTCATTTCAATATTTTGCATCATATCGAGAAGTGCAACCAGGAAAAGGGGTTACTTGAGGCTTGGCTCCACTCACGGTCTGGTTCCGGTATTAAAATTTCGTTTTCCACGACCCAAAATTCACATTTTCACGCCATTTTGCGGCATAACATCGGTGGTCATCATTATAACGAAGCCATCGTCATCGTCTTCGGTTCGTCGTAACGTTGAATTTAATAAATAACATTTTTAGCTTCTGATCCTCTACAAGGCCTTTCGCCTATATTTCTGGGTTTTATCAGGCAAAACCGTACAAATTTATCGCCGCTTAGCGGCGCTAAATAACAAGTACCTACTGTAACATGAAAATTCACATTACAAATTCTGCAAAGACTTAAATACTCGCAGCAAAAATGTAGTTATATTTTGTCGTAATTTCAGCCGACCCCCCCCCCCCCCCCCCCCCCCCCCCGCCCCCCACACACTAAAAAAAATATCGGCCATAGGGCCCTCCAGGCCTATCAAGGGCCTTCTCAGACCGGTATGAGACTCTTGCAGGCCTGATGGGGGCCCTCTTAGGCTTGTCAAGGGGATTTGCATACATGAACATATATTCTCAGACCGACTGGAGGCCCTTTCAGACCTGCAAAAACGTTCGGGCCCTTTTCAGCTCGAGGGCTCTTGACGTCTGACGTGCTCCCCCCCCCCCCCCCCCCCCCCCGCCGAAATTTTTACCTGGATCCGTCCCTGACACAAGTCACTGCTAACTCACAACTTGGGTCACCGCAAGAGTCACGGTTTAACCCGCGCACTGCAGGGGGTTGGTCCCCCCCCCCCCCCCCCCTCAGGTTTTTCGCAGATAGCGAAAAAATGGCGGCGCGCAGTGCCGCTCGGTTTTGGCACACCTGTTGGAACATCAATTTCCCACACTTTGAAAAACAAATTAACCTCGTATCATCTCAGTTCAGGGTCACCAGACTAGTTCAAGTGACAATACCTCCAAAAAAGATAGCATTTGTGCCAAAGCCAGAGTTTCTCACCCATCAGTTTGAAACTTACAGGGTGTCATGAAAGGATAAGTACTTACAATTCGTTTATCTCGGAATTTGTATATCGGTGACCTAAGGTCAGGTCAATTTCGTGACCTCCCCATAATAAGTAAATGTAAATGAGGAAATATTAAAATGCTTCCTATTTCAAGGATATGCATGAATTAGTCCAATTACTTCTGGATCATAATATTATAAGATATTCTTGATGATCCAAGTGTAAGTTATGTTCAGTTATCCCTATGGGGTCATTTGAGGTCATCCGAGGTCACCATCACTTTATTGTCAATAACCCGCGACATAATGAA
Source organism: Chirona hameri (assembly GCA_036785665.1). NCBI lineage: Eukaryota > Metazoa > Arthropoda > Thecostraca > Balanomorpha > Balanidae > Chirona > Chirona hameri. Next base: position 15,659 of record JAXIVJ010008184.1, read on the forward strand.
AATAGAGATGTCAAACCGACAGCAATGTGTTGTCTCGTCGAGACACGTCTCCCTATATGCAACATGACCTACTTGGGTCTTTAACTCAGGTCAAGGTCACGTGACCTGAGGTAAAATTTTGTTGTTGACTAACAAGGTTACCACGTATATCATTCGAAGCGCCTTGACGAGACAGACACAATGGCGTAGACCATTTTGCGTTATTTTCATTAAGAAAAAGTTATTAGCGAAAACCTTTTTTTAAACAGCATTTCCCCCCTTTTTGACCTCTGTTGCCTCCAATATTGATCCAAGATAAAATTTGGGGACAAAATATCGATTGAAAAGTTAAATGGCTGGCGATTTCTTTTTTTCCGTTTGTTTATAGCTAGCATAGTTTCCGAGATATATGAGAATATCTGGAGAGAAGTCCTAAAACAGGAAAAACTGGAAAATTTTAACTTTGATGACCTCTGGTGACCTCAATTTTGATGTGATATAAAAATACTGAAAAACTTTCGATAGAACTTGTATCAAGCTATCAAACGCCGTTTTCCGCTTGTCGCTACATAGCGTAGTTGTTTAGATCTCACGGGGGCGGAAATTACCCCCCCCCCCGCTGTTCGTGTTCGGCGCAAACCCCCTGCAGTGCGCGGGTTAAACATTTCAGTTGGTGCTGAAGTTGAATACATACATTTCTTCAAAATGAATGTTCCTATCCCGAATAGCGTTCCCTGTATCCCTTGTAGCGTAATAACGAAAAAGGCATTTAACTCCGAGATCCGTATATACAGGAGCCCTACTACAGCCAATCACAAATCTACCCGGAACCGGGAGCGAGTGCGCATCCTTACCGAGCAGGCACCCTTGCCGCCTTGTTCGGTTCCGGCACACAGCTTGGTGGCACCGAGGAATCCACCAGGGAAGAACGCTGAGAAAGAGCCTGTCGAAAGATTTTCGACGTATCTTTTCCGACATTGATTTTTCGGTACGGTGGGAATTCTGACCTCCCACAGCACATGGCTCTTCGGCCCACCTGGAGAAGATGTCTACGGTAAGTACATAACTCAGGTGGTAATATTATGATAACATCAAGAGCATTTCAAGTAAATATTAAGTGAAACACTACCCTAGAATAGTTGCATGACCTGAGTGTCGCTGCGCTTAAGAAGATGTGTTGTTATCTTCAGGCTGCTGAAATAAAATGTTATCGGGAGTTACCATGGAAATGAACAATCGTGTATAACATAACATAACATAGCATAACACAACATAACATAACATAATCTAACATAACATAACATAATCTAACATAACATAACATAACATAACATAACATAACATAACATAATAACATATACATACAATCACTTCTATTACTTCGAAACCCAAAGCAGTCATTAATTTACGTCGGTACGGGCACTACGTTTTGAATTGAACGCAATTCAAACATCACCGGTGTTATTTGTCAAGTATTGTGTCCCGAGCCTCACCGTGCCAGCAAACAAACGTGAGAAAGAGCTGCGAACTGAGCTGCAGCTGCAGGCGGCGTCACTGACCGTAGCTGGTAGTGCTGCCCCAGCCTGCCACGCTGACATTTCGGCCGGCCAGGTCCCCGCTGAGACCAGTCGGGAGACGGATCGGACGCACACACGCAGACAGTTTGGCCGGCTTGGCCAGCGTCAGAATCGCCACATCATTGTTAAAGGTATGCCTCTGGAGAGAGAGAAAACATTAGACCGGTATCAAACACTAACATTACTTAAAGTGAAATTTCGGTGGATGGCTTAGCATGAACGTCTGAATAAAATGATGGAACGAAGTTGATGCGTATTGGCACACCAGCAAAAGTTCATGTAGAGGTGAGAACACTATTGTACTGTAAACTATATGATCCACTTGACAAACCAGTTCCACCAGTCCGATCCCTGACAGCGTAAGTTATGTTTGTTAACATCCAAGTCATTTTCTATTGCACAATGCATGCTGGCGAAATAATTAAATAACATTTCCTTTGAGTATCACCGCTGTGACATTTGCAATCTGATCTTTTGATTGGTCTGCACTCCTTAAAATCGGACCATTGTTTATGCTGTTCAATATTTTGTTCTCGCTTTCAATTCAAAATTAAATTCTCAAATTCAAATTAAAAATTCAATTCAATCCATAGAACATTTTAAACAGACTTAGCAGTTCCTTATAACTAGGTAACCTAACATACATTCCAGCACACTTAGTAACATTGTATAATGGAACCTACCTTTACCTTGCTAGACCGTATCTTATCGCTACACTGTTGTGCCTCATTTGATACAACAAAGTGTCTCGTTTCACACGTCCAATATAGTTATGTATCAACATGAATATATATTTTTGATGTGTATCAGAATTTACTTGGTAATGTACCTTAAATAATCACGTGGATGTACATGCTTACAACGTATTTCGGATGCATGCTGATCTGAGACACATCGTACTCGGCGCTGGTGCAGTCCAGATAGGTGGTGCGATCAAACTCTCCTAGTCGCACCGACATATCTTCCCTGTAAATAGAGCGAAACATGTTGTCCCTCTCATCTGAAATGTGCACAATGTGGTGTCTGATCTGATCCAACAAAGCCTACTTGAAGCGGAAGAGATGTAAGACTGTCACATTATAATGAATTTGTCGCCTATTCTGCAGTGATGCATTCGATATTTAAATACAGGGCTAATTTACATTACAAAACAAACGTACATTTTACGTTAATCGTATGTTTGTTGTGTAATCGTATGTATTTTGATACATTAAACCGCGCCCCGCTGGGGGTAAATTTTACCACCCTCCCGTATTTTCTCAATAACTTAACAACTATCAGCGATAGCGACGTTCAGCTTTTAGTACCTTATGCTGTGTCAATTCTACGTCTTCTCACCAAAGTTCACTGATATTGAAGTAGTACTTTGGAAGATAATGATGTTTTAATGACGTCATGTCATGCCGTGGTGGGAAAATTATAAATGTTTGAAAATTCGTAAAAAAAATGAGTTTTCATGAACATTGCAAATGAAAAACGTCAAAAGAAAGGAAATGAGTTTGTCTTCAAAATGGCTATCTCGGATTTGCAAAATGTGTTTTTGATCCGCCAAAATAAAAATATACGTATTTTGGAAGGAAAATTTCCACAAAATCTTTTTTTTTGAAGATATTAAAAACCAAGGAAAACCAAGTATAACCGATAAGAAAGCCAAATTTTAAAGTAATATATTTATTTTTGACTGACTTATGGCTCCCAAGTATAAGTAACGTATGACGTCATTTTTTGAAATTACGTTTTTTGACTTTTAATGACCAGATACATACAAATAAATACTACTGCTGTATTTTTTAGACAAAGTTGGGCTAGAAACATGCCTTTTTTATTTAGATTAATCAATTTCAAATTGTGTCCTTATTGTGACCTGACCTTGACCTGAGGGCCATTATATGGGATCAGGTTGTGAAACTGGCTGTTACTATCGAATTATACGTGAAAAATAACCCATACAACATGTGTCACATGGCTTTCGTAAACCTGTGACATTTTGTGGCCTAACCTTGACCTTGACATTTCCTTACAATTTCACTTTCACTTATACGGGAGATGCATTATTCATTTGAGAGCACCTTGTGCGATAATAGTCGCAATCTAAGGATGGAAAGTATGGCCCAAGACTCAAATACCTCAATTTTGACCTTTGACCTGATCGTGACCTTGACACGTGACCTTATGTTAAGTATTTCGGGTATGCATTACATTCGTCTCCTTAACCCTATTAGTGGCAGGGGGCGGATTCCGCTCCCCCCTTATTTTTTTCGCAGATATCTCCCGAACGGCTGGGAGAATACCATAAAATTTTCGGACGTTTCCTAGAATTGAATTCCACATGCGGGTTAAAATTTTGAGTTCCTAACCTTAACAGAGGCGGTTCCAGGGCCCGGTTTTGGATTTGTTTTCGGTGACATTTGGCGATAATACGGAGATGCGTACTTCACGTCTTCTTTCTAACTGCCTGAAGAATAAAGGAGTTATACATGGGTTTACCGTGATTTAAACAAGTGCAAATTAGTTGAAATTAGTGAACTATAATAAATATTGCACGGCAGAGGCGGTTTCAGGGACTTGAAAAGGGGAGGTTTACAGGAAGTGTTTTTTATATATATTTTGCGTCCCTTTTTCGCTAACCTGGCATCGCCTATGGATAGAAATATGATTTATAACTGTTGCCTCCGATGTCACAATAGCGCATCATTTCATGTATAAAAAAGGTGGTTTTATAAGGCATTTATTTTACCCAAAATTTAGTTACCTGAAAACGCCTATGATTTTTGAATTTAAAAAGTCATCGTCATATATCAATCCCCAATTCAATCTCTATAGATCCCCATTAGTTGCGTTAAAATCGGTTGATAAACATGACAGCTGTGTTGGATCACAAATACCTCTAATATTCGTAGTTTTTGCCCCCCTGTTGCCCCCCCCCCCCTATCAAAAATGTCGTTTTTTCTCTCGAAATTTACATCGTGTGGAGAGGAATCAAACGCCGTTTCATTTGTGAAAATCGGACGGGTAGATCTTGAGATCTTCTGGGGGGCGGCGGAATCCCCCCCCCCCCCCTTCCTTCCCACTAATAGGGGTAGCCAGGAGCCTGACACTAATAGCGTTAAGAGCTTTCGATCGCCGCCTTGCGCGTCCCGCTGCGGTCATTGGTTCGGAAGATAAGGGTGGTAAAATTTACCCCCCCCCCCCTCATCCCTCCCCCCTCCCTCAGCGGGGCGCGTTCGGCTGGAGACCCCAGCGGGGCGCGAGTTAAGTCGATACCGGCATCCGCGACCGGGATACGGGACCGGGATACGGGACCCGGATACGGGACCCGGATACGGGACCCGGATACGGGACCCGGATACGGGACCCGGATACGGGACCCGGATACGGGACCCGGATACGGGACCCGGATACGGGACCCGGATACGGGACCCGGATACGGGACCCGGATACGGGACCCGGATACGGGACCCGGATACGGGGCCCGGATACGGGACCAGGATACGGGACCCGGATACGGGACCCGGATACGGGACCGGGATACGGGGCCGGGATACGGGACCGGGATACGGGACCGGGATACGGGACCGGGATACGGGACCGGGATACGGGACCGGGATACGGGACCGGGATACGGGACCGGGATACGGGACCGGGATACGGGACCGGGATACGGGACCGGGATACGGGACCGGGATACGGGACCGGGATACGGGACCGGGATACGGGTTCGGGGAAAATCTACGGCATTGGGACAGAATGAAGGCAGCAAAATACAAAACAGAATACAAGAGCACAGAAAACAAAACAGAATACAAGAGCACAGAATACAAAACAGAATACAAGAGCGCAGAATACAAAACAGAATACAAGAGCACAGAATACAGAAACCGCAAAAGGAAGTGAGATTGCTAATCTCCCGTGGTCAGGGGTGGTAAAAGTGCTTTGAGTGGCCCCGACCAAAAGTGGCACATGAAAAAATTACTCCCGACGCGAACGCAAAGACGAGGAGATCGGCACCCGGAAGCTGCTCCAGCGGTGCCCAATTTGCTGGACCGAAGAGCTAATAGCGGGAACAGGCCAGAACCATCTCCCCAAGTCATCTCCCCCTAGGCTCCTCCAGATCCACAGGGACCATTTATGCGCGGAAAAGTCGTTCTATCTCTTGCTGCTTTCAACCATTTGCACTGTTACAGTTCGTTACTGTTACTGTTGCACTGTTACATTTGCAATGTTACAGATGTTTTTACAGTTCGGTACATATGTATACATTTATTATTATCATCTATATAACTATTTGATAAGCGTCTGTCTGTCTGTCTCTCCGGAACGAATTTAACACAGTAAAGCGGTAGTTCTACATTACAGTACCACATTGCTATAAGCACGTGATGTACGTGATTTTAAGGTTTTCAAACGAGTTTACGGATACTACCGAGTGGTGTATAATTCGTACATTTCCGACGCATTTGATACGATAGTTACAGACAGTTATAGGTTGTGCAGTTTTGGGCGAAAGTTGTGCTGTAGCTAACATAGAAGGTGGTAATACATATTTTACCGTTAAAAAAAACAGTTTACAGATACGAGTTTTACATCGCTTCACTCCAGTCGAAAGCCAATCAGGTCCGACCACGGATACTACAGTGCCACAACCAATGGGAAGCAACCACGGAATCACTGCGAAACGAAGGTCATCGACATACGGTACGGCATATATCAATGAGCATATATGGTAAGCCGGGGTGGAGTTTTCACGGGTTTAACAGGTGTATAACGGGTGTCATAGGTGTTCCACGGGTATAATGGGTGAGTGCCGGCTATAACGGGGTTATCACGTGTTCCACAGGGGCACAACGGGTACTACGGGTGTATGTCGGGCACCGTAGGGTTTTGACGGGTACTTCGGGTGTATGATGGGTACAAAAACATATTATAGGTACGACAGGTGTCACGGGTAGTACGGGTTATCAATCCCTAATTGCCTATCACTGGCTTGCACCACCACTTGACACCAGTAATCGCCCAGCGGAGCGGACGGGTTAGCACTAGTACGTACTATTGAGCACTGACTGCCACCGGTCATCGTGATTTACTATACGAGGCTAATGTATATGAAAAATTACCTTCATTTCAATATTGTTCATCATACCGAGATGTACAACCAGGAAAAGAGGTTACCTATAGCCCCACTCACGGTCTGGTTCCAATGTAAAAATGTCGTTTTCCAGGACCTAAAATTAACATTTTCACGCCGCTTCTCGGTTTCACATCGGTAGTCATCTCCATAATGAAGCCATAGTCATCGTCTTCGGTTCGTCGTAACGCTGAATTGAGTGAATAGCATTTTTAGTTTTGTTATCATCTACAAGGCCCAACGTCTAAATTTCTGAGTTTTATCTGACAAACCCGTGAAATTTCGCACCGTTTCGCGGCGCTAACTAACAACTAACAAGTACCTACCTACTATAGCATGAAAATCCACATAAAAATGTTGCATAGGCTTAAATACACGTATAAAAATGGGGGTACATTTTTCGTCATTTCAGCCCCCCCCCCCCCCCACACACACACACTCAAAAGCCCACCCCCACCTGTTGTCCGCTAAGAAACAATTAAGAAAAAAATTCAAACGAAACTTATATGTGATGTAGGAAGTCGACAAAACCAGACCAGTTGTAATCCGGGAAGTTATTAGCCCTGAAATAGATTCAATGAAGTCTCAACTCGGTGTTATAAAACTTATTTGAGCTGACAGGTTCCGATTGTCCCGTATTTTTCATGTTTTATAACATCACACATTTTGCCAGCTCACTGGCTCTGTACGGAAGACGCCACTTTGACCGCAAGTTTCACTGTCATAAGGCTTTCAAATAGATAATACGTGGTGATTTTCGAAAAATAAAGACAATTTCCAATTGGTATCGGTAAGAAAAATTGAGATTCCGAAAAACATGCCTCCGGTCTTTATGCGGGCTAAATCGGAAAGCTCACCACTGTGCACTGTGTCGGTGGTGTTTTTGAGCGGGCCCTATAGGGGGCCCGCTCAAAAACAAGCAACAGAAATCCGCGAAGTTGTCTAAAAACGGGTGGGTGCCCGCACACAAAACGGGTGGGTGCCCGCCGCTCTTATGGTTCTGACCAGGGGCGTGGGAACTACTTTGAAGTTGGGGAGGCGAACTTTTTGGCAATACTACGAAACAAAATTAAGACTGAAGCGAAGCAACGTGTGTCGCTCTTTTCCATACCCAATGCTGCTTATTGCCAATAGTATGTCATTACTATATCTGTCAGCATCATGGATCACGGGTCGGTCTGCACGTGTACAATGATGTGCCAGCATCGATTCGCCGCCGCTTCCGACCCGCGTGCCGCACGCACATGGACAAAGCCAAGCCAAGCCGCCCGGCCGCTGGATTGGGCTGTGCGGGCGAGTCTATTGCGTCCAATAGCGTCACACGCCACAAGATGTTTTTGAATCATTCTGAATTTTAAAAAAGTTCCAGTCGGTGGAGATAGTGGATGGCTCCATAACTGACCTATAAATACTTGTCTTGCTAATTACCACCAAACCGCAATGTTGTCAACATATTATATTCTTACCAACATATTACAAAATTCTGAGGGACATTTCTAGCCAAAAATCGCATGTAAAAGTTTTGTAGTTAAGGAATGGGTCGTCGAAACTTTTCAAAACATTTTAAAACTTTTTAAAAGTTTTGCACAACAATCCTTCGTGAAAACAGCTAATGTGTCAATTTTAGAGAGGACTCTGTGATAATTGAGATCCAGCATTGAGTGTGATGTTGCGCCTATTTCAGAGTGGCAAGCTGATCCTGGGTCCGTCTCTTGACGCCGCCGAATGGGTCGACCTAAGCCACACCTACGATAGCAGCACTCAGTACTGGCCCGGCTTCCGCAGGTTCAAACTCACCGACACGTTCAAAGGCGAGACCAAAGACGGATATTGGTGAGTCGATGAGACGGATATTGGTGAGTCGATGAGACGGATATTGGTGAGTCGATGAGACGGATATTGGTGAGTCGATGAGACGGATATTGGTGAGTCGATGAGACGGATATTGGTGAGTCGATGAGACGGATATTGGTGAGTCGATGAGACGGATATTGGTGAGTCGATGAGACGAATATTGGTGAGTCGATGAGACGGATATTGGTGAGTCGATGAGACGGATATTGGTGAGTCGATGAGACGGATATTGGTGAGTCGATGACACGGATATTGGTGAGTCGATGAAACGGATATTGGTGAGTCGATGAGACGGATATTGGTGAGTCGATGAGACGGATATTGGTGAGTCGATGAGTTACCCATGGAAACTATAGGATACAAAGGCTTTGAAATACGCTGTCACTCAGTAAACTGAATAGAATTGCTAATACGTTGTAAGCATTGACAAGCACGTCAGATACAGAAAGCAGAGCATTTTGACCAATGTCACATCATGCACAACAATCAGGTATGTTCTACTTCTGATGTGTATTTTTAAGGTAAGCAAAATACAAAAATAAATGTTGTAATCGACATCGCTCTACTTAAAGAGGCAAAAGTAACTTTTCTGGCTCCGTAAGTGTGTGATTGGTATTAATAACAAAAGGGGAAGCCAAGATTGTTCAGTTGGTGGGCATCCTCATACCAATATTACGTTAAAGGGAATAGTTCACCTTTAACATGGGGTTTTGGACTGAGATAGCAGATTTGTAGAGCAGATCTAAAAATGGGTTGTGGTGAAAAAATTACCTCCCTACGTTAGGTAATTTCGACACGGGACTAGTGGGCCCGGTTTCATGTCCGCTGTTCCTGGCGACGATCGGGACATGAACGCTCGCCGCCGGAGGCAGGTTCACTCTCTGGCACGTAGTATCTGATCACGACGCCTCGTTAATATCCGCTCAGCCGCCCGGGCGGCGCGGCGGCCCCTTGTCAGACACTGTACTTGGCGTCAGGTGGAGCCAGAACGCCAGCTGCTGTCGTACGATTTCTCGTGAAATGCAAAGAGAAACTTACTTCTTTTTCCACATATATCCATCCGTTGTCCAAACGAAAGTTATATTCGTAGTTGTGAGCTCAAGATGCAACGTATGGTTGAATTTCAAGACAACTTTCAAGGTGACCTATTCCCTTTAACCCGCGCCGAGCCGGTGCTCGGAGCCATCTTCGCCGTGCCGGGGGGGGGGGGGGGGGGGTAGACACCACCCCCTCTAACTCCAAAACTAAAAAGGATAGAAAGACGCGGAAAAAGGCATTCGAAAGCTCTCAACAAGCGCATTCTAAGGTCTTTCTTATATTTTTCCTGAAGTCAATATTAAGGTCACCAGAGTTCATCAAAGGTCAGATTTTCCAGTTTTAGGACTTCGCTCCAGAAACCCCCAGATATCACAGGAACTATGATAGCTACGAACAAACAGGAAAAGCAATAGAAAGCTCTTGAAACATGCAATCGCTATGGTGTTCTCAGATTTGGGCTCAGGTCAATATTTTAGGCTGCAGAGCTCATCAAATATCAAAAAGGTTATGTTTTACAAAACAGCTTATCACGAATAACGTTTTCCCTTATAACGACAAGGCAATCATTTTGACGCCATCGGCCCATCGTGTTTGTCTCGTCAAGGCGCTTCAGCTCATATTAGTTTTAACCAGGTAGGTCATTTTTTTGTAATTACCTCAGGTCAAGGTGAAGTGGTGATCCAAGTAGGTCATGTTGCATATGAGAAGACGTGCCTCGACGAGACAAACACATTGGTATCGGTTTCATTTATATATAGTCATTATGTCAAGAGTTGTTTCCATACAACTGTTGGTGATCTCGGATGACCTCGGATGACCCTGTAGGAGTTACTGAACAAAAATGGCACCTAGGTCATCAAAAATGGTCTATAATAGCACGATCCAGAAGGAATTGGACTGCTATCTTGCGTATCCGTGGAATAGGAAGCATTTTAATATTTCCCCATTGACTCATAATGGGGAGGTCACGAAATTGACCCGACCTTAGGTCACTGATATAAACAAATCAAAGACAAACGAATTGTAGATATATGACCTTATGAAATCATGTAATTGTAAAACCGACCATCCAAAAACTGTGACTGTGGTACGACCACAAGTTTTTTTGGAGGTGGGCTCACGTGACCTGACCTGAGATGACCCAAGGTATTTTTTTAAACATAATGTGAGCAATTGATACCTGAACAGCTGTGCCAAAAACGGCGGCGCTGCGCACCGCCGTTTTTTCCGCTATCCGCGAGAAGAAAAAAAACGAGAGGGGGGGGGGGTCTAAACACCCCCGGCACGGCGCGGGTTAATCGTTCAAAAATAATTTAATTGGTCTTCGCGAGTGCTCAATTCTCATTGATACACTTTTCAATATCGAGTTCGCCTCTAGCATAAGCGGCCTCTCCCCTCCCCGAAGAAAAGCAAATGGATGCAGATAAAAAAAATCCAGAAACGCAGCAAGCGATAATGTTACGTTTGTTTTCAATCCCATGGTATGCAAGCGTAAGAGAAATACCAAAACATATTTAAGTTCATATGGTCATAAGTTTTGGATTGCATTACCTGTAATGAGAACATACAATTCAGTATTCATTTTTCCATTGGTATCCATTGCTATGATGCATTGAGGACATTGTTTGTGTTTAGATCCATTCACAAACTGTATGTTGCGACACACTTATAATCGCCACTGATTATGTAAATGCACAGATGTTTTCCTTGCATGAGTGCTGTATTATTTTGCATGTTTGGGCTACATTTGATCGTGCATGATATTTTCAGGACCCGTGGAGGCTCCTCCGATGCGATTTCCAGGTGAACAGTCGCCGCCATCATGCGGTAATGTAGCAAAGTGCAGACACGCGCGTCCCTGTTCTTAATCATACGCAAATCCAGGGAGACGAGAGCCTAACATCAATGTGAGGAGATGTGATCTGTTCGGTTAAAAAATTATATAAGCCTGGGTCAGGCCTTGGTCTGGAGATGTGATCGCTGGTATTCTGCAGTCTATGAGAGTGACCTCTAGTATGTCCCTAGTCAATGGGAGTGACCTCTCGTATGTCCACAGTCTATGAGAGTGACCTCTGGTATGTCCCCAGTCTATGGGAGTGACCTCTGGTATGTTCCCAGTATATGGGAGTGACCTCTGGTATGTTCCCAGTCTATGAGAGTGACCTCTCATATGTCCCCAGACTATGGCAGTGACCTCTGGTATGTTCCCAGTGTATGGCAGTGACCTCTGGTATGTTCCCAGTCTATGGGAGTGACTTCTCGTATGTCCCCAGTATATGGCAGTGACCTCTGGTATGTTCCCAGTATATGGGAGTGACCTCTGGTATGTTCCCAGTATATGGAAGTGACCTCTGGTATGTCCCCAGTGTATGGCAGTGACCTCTGGTATGTTCCCAGTCTATGGGAGTGACCTGTCGTATGTCCCCAGTCTATGGCAGTGACCTCTGGTATGTTCCTAGTCTATGGCAGGGACCTCTGGTATGTCCCCAGTATATGGGAGTGACCTCTCGTATGTCCCCAGGCCTCGGTCTGGAGGCAGCCCAGCTCCTAGCTGAAGATCCAGCCGTGGTCGGAGTCGGGCTGGACACGCCCTCTCTGGATCCAGGATACAGCACCGGACTGGACGCGCACCAGGCTCTGTTCGCCGCCAACAAGTTCGGTCTGGAGCACGTGGCAGGCATGAGCCGCGTGCCGTCCACCGAAGCCACGTAAGGAGGGTACACCTCTCACGGGAGCCACGTATGGAGGGTATACCCCTGACGAGAGCCACGTAAGGAGGGTACAACCTTCACGGGAGCCACGTAAGAAGGGTATACCCTTCATGGGAGCCACGTAAGGCGGGTACACCCCTTACGGGAGCCACGTAAGGAGAGTACACCTCTCACCGGAGCCACGTAAGGAGGGTACACCTCTCACCGGAGCCATGCAAGGAGGGTACACCTCTCACCGGAGCCACGTAAGGAGGGTACACCTCTCACCGGAGCCATGTAAGGAGGGTACACCTCTCACCGGAGCCATGTAAGGAGGGTACACCTCTCACCGGAGCCACGTAAGGAGGGTACACCTCTCACCGGAGCCATGTAAGGAGGGTACACCTCTCACCGGAGCCATGTAAGGAGGGTACACCTCTCACCGGAGCCACGTAAGGAGGGTACACCTCTCACCGGAGCCATGTAAGGAGGGTACACCTCTCACCGGAGCCATGTAAGGAGGGTACATCTCTCACCGGAGCCACGTAAGGAGAGCATACCCCTCACGGGAGCCACGTAAGGAGGGTACACCCCTCACCGGAGCCACGTAAGGAGGGTACACCTCTCACCGGAGCCATGTAAGGAGGGTACACCTCTCACCGGAGCCATGTAAGGAGGGTACACCTCTCACCGGAGCCACGTAAGGAGGGTACACCTCTCACCGGAGCCATGTAAGGAGGGTACACCTCTCACCGGAGCCATGTAAGGAGGGTACACCTCTCACCGGAGCCATGTAAGGAGGGTACACCTCTCACCGGAGCCATGTAAGGAGGGTACACCTCTCACCGGAGCCATGTAAGGAGGGTACACCTCTCACCGGAGCCACGTAAGGAGGGTACACCTCTCACCGGAGCCATGTAAGGAGAGTACACCTCTCACCGGAGCCATGTAAGGAGGGTACACCTCTCACCGGAGCCACGTAAGGAGGGTACACCTCTCACCGGAGCCACGTAAGGAGGGTACATCTCTCACCGGAGCCACGTAAGGAGGGTACACCTCTCACGGGAGCCACGTAAGGAGGGTACACCTCTCACCGGAGCCATGCAAGGAGGGTACACCTCTCACCGGAGCCATGTAAGGAGGGTACACCTCTCACCGGAGCCATGTAAGGAGGGTACACCTCTCACCGGAGCCATGTAAGGAGGGTACACCTCTCACCGGAGCCATGTAAGGAGGGTACACCTCTCACCGGAGCCATGTGAGGAGGGTACACCTCTCACCGGAGCCACGTAAGGAGGGTACACCTCTCACCGGAGCCACGTAAGGAGGGTACACCTCTCACCGGAGCCATGTAAGGAGGGTACACCTCTCACGGGAGCCATGTAAGGAGGGTACACCTCTCACCGGAGCCACGTAAGGAGCGTACACCTCTCACCGGAGCCATGTAAGGAGGGTACACCTCTCACCGGAGCCACGTAAGACTAATGAGGATGCCTATTGCCTGGTGCATGATGATAGCACGGTGTGATGCTGGAAAGGGTGCGAAATACCTCCAAACCGTGAGGATGATATATGGCAGACATGACTTTCCTACTTTGATCTTAATTTGTGTATGTGCTGGCCATAAACATAAATGCAAAATCATTCCATTGAGGTAAACCGATGGATAACCTGCTTTTTTCAAGAATAGTTTACACCAGGACCCTCGGAGCATGACCGACCGGCTGCCCCCACTGCAGGTTGGTGGCGCTGCCTATGAAGATAGGTGGCGGCAGTGGCGGGCCGTGCCGCGTGCTGGTCCGTCTGCCGACGCAGCCGAGACCGGCCCACAGTACATGAGGTGCATCAGATACAGACAGAACCCGCTCTGAAGACCAGCAGTAGCACGAGTCAGGACCGGCGGTCATGGCGGACCATGTTGGCGCCGGTATCATTACTTGCTTATACGTTATAATTTGCCGAGGAAAATGATTCGAAAGAACTGCATATGTATCCAGCTTTGTACTGTCACGTGTCTTCCTTTGCTGAACTGTATATATCTGTGCGTCTATGAGCGTGTGTAAGACGTAGGTGTATTACCTTTTGAAGCGGATGACACAGTGTGCTGCCGTCAGAACGTGCCGCAGGCTGATCAGTGAGCCGCCGCACTTGGCCTCCTTCCAGACAAACTGGTCACGGATCAGCAGAAGCGCCTGAAGAAACAAACAAACAATACACCTGAATTCACATATCGAACATTATAGTTTTAAATAAGCATATCTGCGTTTCGAACACCTTATGCACTCTTCAGGCCTCTAAAATGTTGTCATACTGTGCTTAAAGGGCATGTGTACTCCCTACTTAAACAAAAATGAAATCCGAAGCCTAACAAATTAAGACAAGCGGTGCTGCAGCTAACATTTACATTCTTCTTAGGTTGCTGCTCGCCAATATTGATAAGTCAGCTTTGTCCAATGCTCCATTCGGACACATTAGACGCTCGCGTCGATGCACGCCACGATGGCCATGTAGCACGCTATTTTTGCAGACATCGAATGCCAATAACTTCGAGTGAGAAGCATTTATAGGCTGTAAACTAGCCACTAGGGAAAAGAATGGACATTTTCAGTCGTCCTGTTCTCTATACAAGACTGCTTCTTGAAAGTTATAGTTCACTTTGTACTTGAACCCTAAAACTTCCTACGGTTCTCCCTGTTTAGACCCGATCGAACAGCTCAGGTTTGTTTCCCAAAGGAAACACAATTCTAAAGAATAGTGTTATCCTTGTGAAACCAACCTTCGGTTACAATTATCTCGCAGTTTGTCGTCTTTCTAGCTTAGATACATTCACATAGATATACCTCTGGTCGATAATAAACATATGTACAGAACGCAAAATTACTGCGTGACAGCAATCCGATACTTGTGTTAATATGTACCGGATGCATAAGCGGCTCACTCACGATCCAATTCCACTTCTTCGGTTTGGAGATGATCCCGCCGACGACAGCCATGACATTGTCAGCTATTGGTGGATTGGTCACAAACCGAGACGTGTCTGAAAATGATGATGAAAATCAAACATTTTTCAGCATGTACATTTATCACTGCTTAGGAAACCGAGGCTGTTTCCTATCCCCATATAAATATTGTTGATATCACATACACAAACATCTCAAATGCATTCAAAGGTAGGAAGCTGAAAGCTAAACATGAACAGTTTGTAAATGGCAAGTCAACTTCGCCATCATGAGCTAGGGTGTTTTAGTACCTTTAGGCACGGCACGATCAATCCGAAACAAATCAAACCAGATTCCAATATTATTTTGTTTTCCCCATTCTTATTGTAGGCCACTAAAATGGTAAAGTCATGACAAATAGCGTAGGTACTGACTCCTCGTCTCTCCATTCCCAGAGTCATACAGATACCAGCAGCCTGACGGGATCACCTAATGTCAATAGCGACAACGCAACCCGACTTACCTATCGCCTACCGGACGTATTCTACTATTGGCAAAGCATACATACATATGTACACACACGCGCACGCACACGCACACGCACACGCACACGCACACGCACACACACACGCACACGCACACGCACACGCACACGCACACGCACACGCACACGCACACGCACACGCACACATTCATCCAGCCCCAGCTAAATGATTTCACAGTGCATGCCTTAAAGACGCGAGTGACGAGTTCGGAGTTCCAGAGGTAAAGCGTTGTACATTTTCGCGATACTGTATAGGAGGCGCCGCCTACCCGCCTCCGTCCTCAAGCGCGGGAGAGAGTGAGAGAGCGTGAGAGAAATACAATTTGACCTTTGATGACCTCTGGGGCCTAAAATATTGACCTGAGCTAAAATTTGATGACACCAAGTGCGATTGAATATTGCCACAGTTGTCTATTGCGTTTTCCCGTTTGTTCTTAGCTATCATGTTCCCGATATATTTTGGGGTGTTAGAAGCGAAGTCCTAAAACTGGACTTCGATTCTAACGAAGTCCTCGCTTCGTCATTTCGTTAATGACACACACATTTTTGCAAGCGCCCAGACCTTGTAACGCTAGCTAGCAGTCGACGTCCTAAGCCGTCCTCCTCAAATGGCCATCCTAAGTCAGATGATTGGATTCTACGGTGATCCCGTGCGACAGACTGACTGCTGCAGCCGCTCTGCTGATCAGTAGCGGGCCGGGCGAAATGTGGACTGAACGCTGCGCATTGATCGGTGTACGGGAGTAAAGGCCGGACGGGCAAATGTCACATGTGTCACATGTGTCAGATGCCACCCATTCACTCAGACCGCGTTGGTAGACACTACACTGACAACTGTGCTGCCTGATGGATCCAAAATCGCCGGCCAGAGTGTTTGGTGCATTTTGTTTCGCAGAAACCTCTATTTCCGTATTTATTTAGGACGCAAAACATTGTTTCTCCAGACTGGTTATTGATTCTACATTGATTGAATCGATTGGAATCGGTCAATCAAAATGTAGTGAATCAAAAATAATTGATTAACCACCAGATCTTTTGATTCATGAATCGTGATTCAATCAAAACCCGTATCAAGTCTAGGCTGATTGAATCAAAAGATTGAACGACTCTTAACGATTCAAGTACACTGGTCAATTGTGCAAATACATGCAGTCCCAGTGGCTGCATTCATTTATACTGAAATACTATTGCTGTAACAATGTTTTAATGATCATATATATGTATGTTTCCATTTGTATTGATTTGACATAAATTCACCGCATATATTTAGATGTTGAATGAAACGTGAATCGATTAAAATATTTGTTTCGATTCTTCGATTCTTTGAATCGGAAGGAACTAATTCTCCAAATTGTATCCGTGAATCGAACGGTGATTGAATCATTCTGATTCCAAAATGATTCATGATTGAATCGATCCCAAAAAAATGAATCAATAACCAGTCTGTACCTTGAATTTTGCTCAGGGCCCAATACATAAACCTAAACTAATGACAAGCACCGATCGTAGGAGAGCAAGCAATGCCCCTCCAACACGACGTTTCACATTTGGTCATATTGAGTTCAATGCTAGTGGATGGTTGACCCATGCACCCGTTAACCCTATTTGTAACTGGGGGGGGGGGGGGCACGGATTCCGCCCCCTCATGTTTTTCGCAGATATCTCCAAAACAGCTGGAAGCAAGCCCATTAAATTTTAGGACTTTTCCTAGAATTGAATTCCGCATTTGGAGTCAAAATTTTAACCTGAACAGAGGCGGTTCCAGGGCACGGTTTTGCGAGGGTTTGGCGGCGGCATTTGGCGATAATACGGAAATGCGATCTTCACGGTTTCTTCCTAACTGCCTCAAGTATGAAGGAGTTACATCGGTTTATGGTGATTGCAACAAGTGCAAATTAGTTGATGTTAATGAAATATCATAAAAATTGCATGGCAGAGACGGTTTCAGGGGCTTGAAAAGGCCCTGAAAAGGTGGTTCCAGGAAGTATTCAATGCTTGGCGGGGAGCCAATAGAGCGATGTAAGGATCATTTAAAGCTATCAAGATGTAAAAGATAGTTTCTTCTTCCATTATTTTCATAATGTATTGCATATAGAGTTGCAGAGGCGTGTTCAGGCACATGAAAAGGGGGTGACTGGCATGGTGATGACGATATGCCAGCGATTACGGCGCAATAGACGGTTAACTTATAATGATATATCCACATATGAGGCCAGGAGAGGGAATAAAGTCATTTTTTCAAAGGCGCACTCAGGAATGGAAGAAAGGGGGTAATATTATTGCAAGGAAACTAGGATGCATGGGCCTACAATGACATACATACTGCAGTTTTCGGATGAAACACGCACCACAGGGTACTCTACGAACAATTATGAGATATTAAACGAGTCCAGGTAGGGTAAAAAGGGGGTAAGCAATGTGAATTGAAGTTGTAAGTGAAATAGTCACTGTTGAATAATTAGTATCATAATAGCTGATAATATACTTATCAAAAAGTCTTGCACCTCCCAGTTTGGATCCTGGATGCGCCTATGATGAAGTACAATATGCAAAAAGGAACTATCTACGATCAGTCACGAAACATATTTATAGTGCTGGGTAGCAACTTGCCTGCGGTTAATATTTTGTCCTATTTGACCTCCCTTTTTCACTAACCTGGTACCGCCTATGGCAAAAATATGATTTATAACTGTTTTGTCTAATGTCACAATAACACACCATTTCATGTATAAAAAAAAACATAAAAATAGCTTTATTCCGCATTTACTTCACCCCCATATTGAGTGACCTGCACACGCCTATTATTTTTGAATTTTCAGAAGTTACCGCCATATGACAATCTCCAATTCAATCGCTATCGATTCCCATGGGTTGTGTTAAAATCGGTTGATAAACATGACAGCTGTGTTGGATCACATATGCCACTAAAATTGGTAGTTTTTGCCCCCCTGTTGCCCCCCATCAAAAATTGCGATTTTTTTATTTTTTAGAAATGTAGATCGTATTGAGGGGAACACCGTTTCAACAACAACACCGTTTCAACAACCAAACACCGTTTCATTTTTGAAAATCGGATGGGTAGATCTCGAGATCTCCGGGGGGCGGAATCCGCCCCCCCCCCCCCCCCCCCCCTGTTACAAATAGGGGTAGCCAGGAGCCTGTTACAAATAGGGTTTTAAATCGTTTACACAGACATTTTTCGGGAGATAGATTGCAATAAGTGGCGTGGATTTCAAAAGTGGTGCATGGCATCATGTTGTTAGGCTATTGTGTGCTTCAAAAGAAGATGCAAGAGTTTCGAAACTTATGTACAAATCATTATTTATAAAAGGTAGGTACCAATGTAATTGTTATCCAATAATTGTTTATATAGCTAGCATAATATTGTTATTGGCATCGCTCGCTGGTCCAGTAACGCTGCTTTTAACACATGCTACCATATGAACCTTTTCGACAAAGGGCCAAAAATTTCGACAATGTACCAAATTTCAGGATAAAACATCAAATATATTCGTTAGGAGAGTCCTTACAACCAAACGGAGTATGCCGTAAATGATTTCTCCACATGGCGTTCAAAACTGCTATCTCAGTTTATAATACCCCATTATAAAAGTGACTGATTTTCCTTAACCCTATTAGTGGCAGGCTCCTGGCTACCCCAATCAGTGGCAAGGGGAAGGGGGGGGGGAGATTTGCCCCCCCCCCCAGGCACATTTCCCAAGTGTATACAGCTGGCGGGCGTGTTTGGAAATAGCAACCACTTAGGGTTAAAATAAGTCAGTCAAAAATATAGATATTGCTTTGATTTTGTTTTGTTGGGGGGAGGCATCGTCCATACTTGGTTCTCCAATATATCTTCCAGTTTTATTTTATATGTTTGAAAAGTTTGATTTGGGGAAATTGTTCCCCCCAAAAAATGATTTTTGGGGGAACAATTTCCCAAAATAAAACTTTTCAAACATATTCAAAAACCGGAATATATATATTGGAGAACCAAGTATGGACGATTCCCCCCTCCCCAAAACAATATGTATATTTTTGACTGACTTATGTCTCCCGAAATGGTTGCTATTTCCAAACACGCCCGCCAGCTGTATACACTTGGGAAATATGCCCCCCCCCCCCCCGGAATCTCGAGATCCACCCGTCCAATTTTCAGAAATCAAACGGCGTTCGTTCCCTCAACACGATCTACATTTCGAAAAAAATACATTTCCTTCATCTTTGATAAGGGGGCAACAGGGGGGCAAAAACTAACAAAATTACAGGTATATTTGATCCACCACAGCTGCCATGTTTATCCACCGATTGGAACGCAACTATTGGGATCGATAGATATTGAATTCAAGATTAGTATATCACGGTGACTTTTGAAAATAAAAAAAATCATAGGCGTTTGCAAGTCACTAAATATGGGGGTGAAATAAATGCGCAATAAAACCGTCTTTTTTGGATAAATGAAATGGTGCGTTATTGTAACATCAGACACAACAGTTATCAAGCATATTTGTATCCATAGGTGGTGCCAGGTTAGCGAAAAAGGGAGGCAAAAGATATATAAAATAACTTGCTGGAAACCTCCCCTTTTCAAGTCCCTGAAAACGCCTCTGCCGTGCAATATTTATTATATTTCACTAACATCAACTAATTTGCACTTTTTCAATCACCGTAAACCTATGTAACTCCTTTATACTTCAGGCAGTTAGGAGGAAGCCGTGAAGATCGTATCTCCGTATTATCGCCAAATGTCGCTGAACAAAACTAAAAAAATCGGACCCTGACACCGCTTCTGTTAAGGTAAGGAACTAAAAAAAATAACTCCATATGCGGAAATCAATTCTAGGAAAAGTCCCAAAATGTAATGGGTCTGCTCCCAGCCGTTCCGGAGATATCGGCGAAAAACCTGAGTGGTGGGCAGAATCTGCCACCACCCCCTGCCAAGTAGCCGTTTTCACGAAGGATTTTGCGTTTGGGGCGATTGGGGCGTTTCGGGTGAATGGGTCTATAGCTCGTAAGAACACGGATTTTCCAGGTGATTTTTGGTATCAATCGCAACTTTATGAATTAATGCATTTTTCTGGAAATGCCAGTTTAATGATAACACCATAGTTTACTGAAATTTTTAAAAAATTGTCTTCAACTAGCTCTGGTATTGCCAGACGGATGGAGTGTTTGTGCGACGCCATCTTGCTCGAATCCCGGAAGTGGCTGGTTCGGGAAATGGTCATATTTTGCAACGACATGGCTTTCAGGAATAATAGCTTATTTCAATGAAAACTAGATGATTAGTCCATTCATATTCTCAGTCATATTCACTTTTGAAAGCAAGGATTAATGACAATTAGCGATTTCGTTTTGATCATTTGTTGTAAGATGACGGGAATGCTGGCATCGGCTCTGCGCTGGCTCGGCGCAGGCGCCGTCGCCCGGTCACCATGGCGACGGGACAGCCGATCGCCTGACGTCACGTTGCACACGTGGCTCCGGCGCCGGCCGGAGGTCGGACGACAGGCGACCGGCCGGAGGTCACCATGGCGACCAGCCGGCCGGTCGCCTGACGTCACGTTGCGCATACGCAGAACCGTGTTCTGCGCCCAGAAATGGCGTCCGTTCGATCTAGAGCAGCCAGTTTTGAGTTTTCAGTACCAGTGGCTGCAGAGAGCCCGCATGTTTCATAGGTTTTTAATTGCCTTTTCTGAGGACTTTTCAGCTTTTTGTGATATTCATCAATTAATCAATTAATCAAATCAAAAACATTTGGTGTGATTCGAAGTGCGTAAGGATTGTTCCAGTTTTCGGAAACCACCGAAGTTACCGCTCTATATTGGACGATCTCAGCGGGACGGAGCGACGTTGAATTATGGTTTGTCTATGCTTTTGACATTTGATTGCGTTTTTCATCATAATGTTATATTGCTTTGCAATTAATATCTTCAGTTTTTCCCTAACTAACTGTCAATTGCGTATTTTATTTAATCAAAGCTGATTATCTAGTATACTTTTTAGCCTCTTTTGGGGCGTTTTCGGTATGTTTTGTAGAAGGAACTAACAAAACCCAAAATTGCCAGATTTGCTCATGATTGTGAATATGCAAAGCAAACTAACGGTAAATATTGCATTGTAAGAGTACATTATTTCATAAAATTGTGATTGATACCAAAAATCACCGGAAAAAAAACGTTTTCTTACAAGCTATAGACCCATTTAGCCCAAATGCCCCAATCGCCCCAAACGCCCCAAACGCCCCAAACTCCCCAAACGCAAAATCCTTTGTGAAAACGGCTAAATAGGGTTAACCCTCGCCAGTGCAGGGGGGTTGATGCCACCCCCCCCCCCCCCTCGGTTTTTCGGGAATAAATCGAGTAAATATCAACCGATTGCGATGAAACTTTCAGTACCCTACTTGTGAACAATTTAACACATATTCTGAAATTTGTTAACTTTTAAGTTACATGACCCGTGACCTTTGACCTGTTTTTCAAGGTCATGTCAGGCGCAACTGGCGTCCCGTAGTATTGATCCTTGTAAGTTGTGCAGTTTCATATTGTCTGTTGTTCAGGAGCATATGCACAGGTGTTTCCAGGTGACAGTTGTCGTTTCCACTGAGATTATGACCTCGATTGACCTTTTCAGGGGTCAACCGAGGTCACTGACCTCCGATGACCTCATATTACTTTGTTGGCTTCTGGCAGTTTCTAGGACATTTTGTGACGCTGATTTCAAATATGGGATCCATTTTACATAATTATATGTTCCACTGGGGTCAATCGCCCCAAAAGGTCAACCGAGGTCACTGACCTCAAATGACCTGACATGATCTGACATGAGCTTTTTGGAATTTGGCAGTTTCTAGGACATTTTGTGACACTTATTTCAAATTTGGCACCCATTTAGCATAATTATATGATTATTCGCGATTCTAGCTCAACTAAATTCAATTGATACGCATTTACAATTTGGTTGAATTTTGGGTCATTGACATGACCTCAGAGGTCACCTAATGACCTAGAACCTTAAAATCGGGTATCAATGGCTTCCTCTCGTAACAAGCAACACGCTCGTTTTTTAATCGAAGCTCTAGCCCAATTATGGGCGAAACGCTAGGGGGTTGTACCCCCCCCCCCCCCCCCTCCCTGCACGGTCACGCACTGATCGGACGCTGCACGGGCGAGGGTTAAATGAAATAGTTCACTTCGAAAATTGTCTTGAAATTTGGCTAATAGGGATATTTTAAGCGGAAAAAAACTAATATGACATTTGTTCGGATGATAGATGGATATCCGTGGAAAAATTGGCATGTTTCTCTTTTCTCCTTTATGGCCTCAAAAATCCTTCATGCTAATGTGTAGCGTCATGTATATGGTAGCTTAAATATGGAAGCTATTGCAGACGATAATGACTGACTAGTGGCATATAGTACGCAAAATAGAACGCGATGCTTGGTGTGACCAGGGTCCAGACCACGGAAACGGTTAAACTACGTAACGGTACGGCAAGTTCGCGGCGGAATCTGCGTCTGACGCAAATATTACGTCAGGGAGTATGACGTCATAATACCGTCGAAGTTTCGGGACCCCGAAACCGAATCTTAACTTACGTCCTGTGCCGAAATTACTTAGCGTAGTGAGGTAATTCGGTAATTCTTTCACCATAACCCATTGTTCGCCATTTCACCACAACCCAACACAACCACAACCAAACGGAGTATGCCGTAAATTATTTATCGACATGGCTTTAAAACTGTTATCTCAGTTTAAATTGCCCCATTATTAAAGTGGCTGATTTCTTTTAAAGGGAATAGTTCACCTTTAACATGGTGTTTTGGACTGAGAAAGCAGATTTGTAGAGCAGATCTAAGAATGGGTCGTGGCGAAATAATTACCTCCCTACGTTAAGTAATTTCGACACAGGACTAGTGGGCCCGGTTTCATGTCCGCTGTTCCGGGCCACGATCGGGACATGAACGCGGGCGCCGGAGGTAGGACAGGTCGAAAACTAGCACGTAGTCTCTGATCACGACGCCTCGTTAATATCCGCTCAGCCGCCCGGGCGCGGCGGCCCCTTGTCAGAGACTGTACTTGGCGTCAGGCGGAGCGGGGCGGAGCCAGAACGCCAGATGCTATCTACGATTTATCGTGAAGTACAAAGAGAAACTTATTTCTTTCTCCACATATATCCATCAGTTGCCCAACCGAAAGTCATATTCGTAGTTATGAGCTCAAGATGTACATGGTACCGTATGGTTGAATTTCAAGACAACTTTCAAGGTGACCTATTCCCTTTAACCCGCGAGTTACTGGGGTATATTCCATAACGCGACTTACTAGGGGGGGGGCTATTTTTGCCCCCCCCCCCCCCTCCCCTCGGATCTCCGGCACTACTTGCCCGATTATAACAAATCAAACAGCATTCGATATCCCTGGGAAATTTATCGAGCAATCCTAAAATAATAAAATCACATGACAACCAATCATCAATCACCAACATCAGACGGGGTTGTCTCATACTATTTTATCACACTTGCTCTGAAGCAGTGTTCGCCACGGGCCCACCAACCCCCAGCCCGGCCCGGCCCAGGCCCATAAACACCAAGCCCAGGCCCGGACCAGGCCCGGTCAAATTCATAATATTGAGGCCCAGGCCCGGTCCGGCCCGTTCAGATTAAGCATATCATTATTTTCACAAAGATTGCAATCATTATCCTACCAGGCCCGACCGGGCCGTGCATATTTACTTGTGCCCTAGCATATTTACTTGTATACTATAAATGTGAAACAATGCACCAACTATGCTAACCCCAAAAAAGCCACAGCAACAGTGTCTTGCTGTGTAAGTGAACTGCTGGTTAAAATATTTTTAAGCTGACCTTAGCTTGCGCGCATTACTTCAAAATTATCAGCCCAGGCCCGTCCAGAGCCCGGTGATTTCCTTAAAGTTGAGAACCAACCCAGGCCCGGCCCAGGCCCGGCCCAGGCCCGGCCCAGGCCCGGCCCATGGACCATAGGGCCAGCCCGGCCCATGGCGAACTCTGCTCTGAAGCTAGCAAACGTTGCGTGGAACGGATCAGCAGCTTGGAATCTTTCCACATGTGCATTGAATCCCAATACATCCCGTCAGAATAGCCCTCGCTTAGTGGTCTCCTTGTTAGCCTTGTGAGCGGACGGAGCATGAATCAGTTGCGATGGTCCAGCCCTGGTTCAACGCCGTGGTACGTGGAGTGGGAAGCAGCCGAGCAGAAAGGCGGAGTGGCGGAGTCGGATCGGAATAGGATCCAGTATAGGAACATAAACTGCTCCACTGCCTAAACAGATATCTTAATTGTCCCCACGGTCGCTTTCCACGTACCCCGAGTCATGTCTGTCACGCCAGTCGTCACTAATGAAGAAAGCAGGGTGGGAGCGCGCGCAGTAGAGGGGAGAGGAACAGGGGTCAGGTTACCGGGCACACGGCAATAGGCGCGCGCGGGGTGAGGGGGGGGGGGGGGGTGGCGGCTGGCGAAGTGGCGCCTGGCCACTACTACTAAGCTTCGATGCATTGAATATGTGTGTTATTCCATTGGTAGTATAGGAACATTAACTGCTCCACTGCCTAAACAAATATCTTAATTGTCCCCACGGTCGCTTTCCACGTACCCCGAGTCATGTCTGTCACGTCACTAATGAAGAAAGCAGCGTGGTAGAAGGGAGAGAAACAGGGGTCAGGTTATCGGGCACACGGCAATAGGCGCGCACGCATGGGAACGGCTGGCGGAGCGGCGCCTGACCACTACTAGTCACTCACGGATCACCTGGTCAAAACGGGACCGTCCCGTTTAGAGGCGGTGTCCCTATATTTCGAAAACGCCTGAAGTTAGGGGGCAGGAAGTTTTTGAAGCTATGTCAGGACGTGGCTCTCCCTATGTGACCAGAAAACTGTTGATCCAGCCCATCTAGAACACACCTTGGTACTTACTTAATGGGTTAACTATTATATTTATGTATTGCTATTACATTATTCATATGTTAAATTTTCAATAATAAATCATCACAATTAATAATTAATTATAGAATAAGAAATTCGTTAATTAAATCCGTTGCAGACTATGGTAACTAGCGGATCCAGGGGGGGGGGCATTGCGGCCATGGCCCCCCTCCGAACCGCCTGAAATCGGCACAAAATTTACACATTTCCTTACATAGAAGACAATCTAAGCAACTTTTACAAAGGAAAGTTTTTTTAATCAGCTATCAATGCATAAGCAAACAAAATCCGATGAGTTTTCAGAGTTGTGTGATATTTTTTTGGAATTCCCCCCCCCAAACCACCGTTCTGAATCCGCCAATGACTATGGTGGTGGTAGTAGTACCATAAGCTAGTACCATGAGGTTTACCGGAATGGGCCGGTAATCGCATATCGAAACGTGGCAGCTAACGCCCATCCTCGTGAGCGATTTTCTTGGCCTTAGCAACAAGTGTCGTAGCTTTAAGCCCAGGCTACACTATGCGTGATTTCCTGAAAATCACGTGCGTGTTATCCGTGTTGTCGGGATTTGCGTGACAGAGCAAGTTCAGCTGATAGTAAATGCATTGGGTGAGCTACACGGGCACATCACGCAGATCCCGGATGAAACGTCAAGGAAATTCCGCAGACACGTCACGGACGGAACGATGAAAAGTTCAAAATTCTGAACTTGTTATCGTGTTTTCCGAGAATGCGTGTTGCAGGGTTTTTATCATTTTGCTTGATTTCGCGTATGTTTAGGTCTATACTAGACCTAAACATTAATAATTTGTGCTTAGTATCGTGGCGGAAGATGAATGAAGAAGCGTTTGAGCAAATTGTATGCAGTGGTTTATCGATTAAAAAAATGCAGTGGTTTATCCATTTTGCTTGCGTGATTTGCTTGACCGGCAGATCCCGGACGTCAAGGAAGTTCTGCAAACACGGAGAACACGCGCGTGATTTCCTTGACAATCACGCATAGTGTAGCCTGGGCTTCACCATTAGCTTTCCCACGGTCTCGATGTAACACTCCCCACTCCGTCGGTCTGCACCGCTCACCCTCCTCTCCGCCCGACAGCTTCCGGCCGATGCGAGGCGACGTCGGGTCCAGTGCGCTGTCAGATGTCCATTCGCATAAACATATTCCACTGTAGCCGACTTGCGTGCTAGAGTGACTACGTCATCACCACGCTACTCCCTCCATCTAGCGGGTTTCACTGCAACTAGTAGTTCCAATATGACCGCGTCAGACAGTTTTGGATGGCGCAAGCTTGACTGCCACGGCTTTGTATGTGGCTGAATGTCACGGTTTTGGATGCGGCGAGTACCATTTTGGATGCGGCGAGTTTGGCCCATGAAGATGTCCCCTACCCGGGCGAATTTTGGATGTCGCAAGCGTTGTTGGCTGCGGTTTTGGATGGTACAAGCATTGAATGCTACAACTTTGAACGCTTTGATAGTTCCCCAGCCGGTCGCTCAAGCTGTAGCACATGAGCGCTGAGTTGACTGCCTCTTCAAACTTGCGACACCATCCAGGTTAAGCATAGCCGACCTCATATGGTCCGGGAGGCCACACACGAAAAGTCACGGGCCAGCATCGCCTTATTTGCCGCTGCAAACCGCGGATACACCTGCTCTACCATCGTTACCACACTGTCGCGGTACCTTTCCACAGTCTCTGAATCGGTCTTTCTCACACGGAACAAGTCTATCATGTAAGCGTCTCGATATGGCTCACCGACTCTTCTGAAGTAAGCTTTGAGCTTCACAAAACTCCTCTGTCTGCCTCCGGGCAGTCTGTGAGCACTGTGTTGCCGACACCCAGCAATGCCGGGAAAATTATCGCTTTCGCTGCGTCATCCCACGAGTTGGCGGTCGCCACAGCCTCGAAGTGCTCGATGTACTCGCCGATTGAGCACTGCTCGGTCTTGGGCTGCGGTGGCACGATCACCGTTACCGCACCCGTCCCGTCACTTCCACCGCCGGTAGCCATCGCGTGGGGCTCAGACTTCGGAGCATCCCACCACTTGTCACCAAATGTAGCGATCGACTGGTGTTTTCGGCGGTCACTGACAGGTCAGGGCGCGCGACACTCGCGCCTCTAACGGCCACCTCACACACTACAGAGGCAAATATCCATACATTTCATTTTTCACTTAATAGACACGTCCCTACACGTATAGGAATAGCATAGCGAAAATAAAATAACCCAAGTCCGCAAAGTGAAAAATGGGGGTATCTTTTAGGTCATATGGAGGCCCCTGGGCCTGGAAGGCCCCAGTGAAATTAGCCCCCCCCCCCCATATTGGGAGGCTGGATCCTCCAGTGACCCAACGGCGACCTATTTAGTGTCGGTGATTTGTTTCATTAACCAATCAGGGACGTTGTCACGCTTCTTGGCGCACTTACTTCATTTCTGGCCCTATGACTTGTTTACAAATCAACATTCAAACCAGAGATAGTGATGGGTCATACTGTTCCGTCACCATATATAAGTACATATTTTTAACTTCCCAAAATGTAATTTTCGAAATATGAAAAGTTATTTCACTTTTAAATTGAGATGCAATCAATTTGATACCACACATGTGTAATAAAATAATCCAGATACATAAATAAAAAGGTCATTATTTCCATTTAAGAATAAAGACAAACGGAAAAAAATAGATGGCATTGCAGATATTGCTTTCTAGCATGCGGTTGGAGAACGAATATAGGCCGGAGTCGAAGTTGGAGTCGGAGTCGGAGTCGGAGTCGATTTATTTTTGCAGGCCGGAGTCGGAGTCGGAGTCGAAGTTGCTAAAATTGTGTCGACTCTGCAGCCCTGTCGGTACGGCTGGACTCACTTCGGGACGGCTGGACTCACCTGGGGGTGGCTGGACTCACCTCAGTACGGCTGGACTCACCTCGGTACGGCTGGACCCACCTGGGGGCGGCTAGACTCACCTAGGGACGGCTGGACTCACCTGGGGGTGACTGGACTCACCTCGGTACGGCTGGACTCACCTCGGTACGGCTGGACTCACCTCGGTGCAGCTGGACTCACCTGGGGGCGGCTGGACTCACCTCGGGACGTCTGGACTCACCTGGGGGTGACTGGACTCACCTCGGTACGGCTGGACTCACCTCGGTACGGCTGGACTCACCTCTGTACGGCTGGACTCACCTCGGTGCAGCTGGACTCACCTGGGGGCGGCTGGACTCACCTGGGGGCGGCTGGACTCACCTCGGGACGTCTGGACTCACCTCGGTACGGCCTGGCTGCAGATGTCGCGACGGCAGGACTTGCTCGGGACGGCTGGTCTCCCGGTGTCGGGGCCGCCGGACGGCCGCTGCCGACCATCAGCGTCAGGATCATCCCGGACAGGAGCCAGGTGATAACCATGGTCATGGAGCTGGCGCGTCCGCTTCGAGTCACGTCAGACAACAGAGTGACAGGCGCCGGCTGTCAGCCGACACTGACAACACGTACGGCTGGGCGCTGACACCTGGCACTTGGCACCTGACACTGACACCCGACACTGACACCTGATCCGTGGCCAATGACTGAGCCCTGAGGCGTCCGGTCAGTTCACGCGAAGAAGCCGCCTGCTTGATCGTTAGCTCTGATTCTGCCCCGACTGTTGCTGGCTGATCGTTTGATTCCCTCGCATGCTGACTCATATGGAGAAACCCAACTGTAGTGACTACTAGGAATTTGCATTGCTTGCATATACATGGGCACTAGCGTCACCATACACTATATATTTGCAAGTTCGCTTCCTTTCCCACTCCGAAATCTAGGTAAACGTCAGTTATGGTCAGTTAAGAAGTGTTGGTCCATAAATGAAGTAACACCAAAAATAGCGCAGCCGTTACGAAACATGTCAAATGGCAGTGCAGCGGCAGCGGCAACTTATTGTGACTGATTGTGTTTTTTTGTTTAACTTATTGTGACTGATTGTGACTGATTGTGATTGTTTGCCTGTCTTCCTGTTTCAATGACCTTTATTCGTCGAAGGACGCATATACAGTCAAATGGAAATTTAGGAAGATGTGTTTCGAATCTAAGACTTGTAAGAAAAAAAGCAAACTGCAAAGGTATTTTTTTCAAATTGTATTCAACTTGTTCGTAAAATATCCATCGATGACGCGTCTCCACATTCATGGCATAATCTGACTATTTCCATGGCCTAGGGGCTTGAGTAAAATAGAAGAATACCTTATTAATTTGTGCCGTAAAGCAGAACTTCAAACGGATATTGTGAGCTGTGAGATGACGAATTTCGGAAAACAGCTGTCACCGAGTACTACGTATGTTTAATTTCAATGCAGCGAGTCAAGTCGAGTGCATTGCATCAAGTCCGTCAGAGCATTGAGTCTTGATAGAGCACTCCCAAGCGTCTCCTAACATCATCATCCGAGCGTGATTGTGACTGACTGATTGTGACTGATTGTGACTGATTGTGACTGATTGATTGGCTTATTGTGACTGATTGTGACTGAGTGTGACTGAGTGTGACTTATTGTGACTGATTGTGACTGACTGATTGACTGACTGTGACGGACTGATTGACTGATTGTGACTGACTGATTGACTGATTGTGACTGGTCGTGACTGATTGTGACTGATTGTGACTGACTGATTGACTGACTGTGACTGACTGATTGACTGATTGTGACTGATTGTGATTGATTGTGACTGACTGATTGACTGATTGTGACTGACTGATTGTGACTGACTCATTGTGACTGATTGTGACTGATTGATTGACTGATTGTGACTGATTGTGACTAACTGTGGCTGACTGACTGTGTCACTGACTGATTGGCTGTGCATGACTGTGAGTGTGACTGACTGTGCCAGACTTTCAAGGCTGTATACGGCATCTGTCGAAGTTTCCACGCCGTGTCGAAGATCGGTCAATATATACAAGCGTCCTCAGCTGCAGTCGTCTATTACCAAAGATCACCTGCGCGGCGCAGGTATCACTTTCAAAATACCACACGGTCACGGAGCTGTGCGTCCGGCTAGGTCGCGTAACACAAACAAACAATCACTTCCAGCGCTGAGTCTGCGGCCATGGAAGATAAAACACAGATCTCTGCTGTGGCGGAATGCAACAAATACAAAACGAGGCCCAGCGTGCGGCAGCGCCCGCGCGAAATACGATGTAAATAAAGTACGGATCACGATTCGCGATGGTATTTCCCGGTGGCGGGTATCTGGTAAATTTCGGTTTGCGTCTTATGAATGCTGTTTCCGACACAAGCAAAAGCCGAAGTGCCAAGCACGGCCGAATTTTAGCGTAAGTGGACGGTATTTGGCTGGACATGAGATCTTTTCATAGAGACCGTGCCAGGGAGGCCGGGAGAGGGAGAGCGGGGCACTGGACATCCCGTCACAGGTCCCCATGATCTGCAGGACATCGTGGGGCGATGGTGTGGACTGTTCATTGGATTGGCAGGAGAGCAGCACAGCAGCAGTGCAGGAAGCAAAGGGCAATGACGCGGATGAGTAGGCTGCATTTGCAGTGCAGACGAGGACATAGAAAAGACAGGGTGTAGTTAGAGAAGCACGGTAGATGCCGTGCGCAGTTGAAGAAGAGTATTGATCAGAGACTGTATTGACATGCCGACAATTTCAGGTGTACCTGCAGATTGGGAGGAGCACTTTGGCACCGAATATTGACGTTTATTGAAGGCATGCTCCCTGGCTCACTGCTCTGTCACTTAGCGCTTCCTTGTCACAAGTCACAACTCAAATAAGGAAAGCTACATTCTCTGAAAGATGAGTAGGTACATAGAAACAGTGTACAGTACAGTGTACAGTACAGTACAGTGTACAGTACAGTACAGTGTACAGTACAGTACAGTGTACAGTACAGTACAGTGTACAGTACAGTACAGTGTACAGTACAGTACAGTGTACAGTACAGTACAGTGTACAGTACAGTACAGTGTACAGTACAGTACAGTGTACAGTACAGTACAGTGTACAGTACAGTACAGTGTACAGTACAGTACAGTGTACAGTACAGTACAGTGTACAGTACAGTACAGTGTACAGTACAGTACAGTGTACAGTACAGTGTACAGTACAGTACAGTGTACAGTACAGTACAGTGTACAGTACAGTACAGAAAAGGACATCGAGCCACATCGAAACAGGAAAGATTATCACAAAACACTCGCCCTAAACATCAGGCAGATCTCAAGTTTGTTTATTTAATACTGAAGTAGATGCTAGACAGATAAAAGTCAAGCAGCATTCAATCTGTGTTATTGGAGCATGTCAACCAGACCATTCCCGCAATCCCTGCTTTATTCTGAATGTATACCAGGAGAATGAAACATTCACTCAATGCAAATAATATTGTCTTTTTGTTGTTTGTCTTTTGAAGATACGTTCCCGATTAAAACGAAGATGATGCTCAGCGAAAGAAATCACATTGCTGCGGGTTACCTTGATGCTTACTGAAGAGCTGAGCCTAGAAGCGAAGTCAGCTTTAGAATAAGCCAGATCCATCAAGGGTAAGAAGGTACATGGATGCAATACGAGAATATCAAAGTGTCGTTATTTGTTCACCCGAGAAGAGTTAAAGACTATATTGAACCTGAAGTCATGTCGAGGGCATGTACCTAAACAAAGTTCAGAGAAACATACGGTGGTTTTATGTCTCTGTCGATATGCGAAGCAAAATCAGTTAATTTATCCAGATATTTATAGCACCACATATACAACAAAATCACGTTTTGTGAATAATGACCGTGTTCGCACTGACCCGGGCAGAATACTGAATGTCTCGAATGGTCAAAAATTAGTTGTCGATTCCACACCTTAGACGGACGGACGACCACTCGCCTGGCCTGCGGACAAGAGATCTCTAGTAGAATACTGGACTGGTTTTACCGGCACACATTCTGCATACACAAGCAACGAGACAGACACACATAGGCGGTGCTACACTGCGGCGTGGCAGGCCAGGCGCCACGGCGCGGCGCTGCACGCACACATCGCTGCATTCAGCCTACTAACGGGGGGCGTATATATATATAGATATATAGATATACCCGGCAATACAGTTTGGCGCCAACTACATTGGGAATCTCGCGGCCTCCTGGAGCGCGGGGACGGGACTGGTCTCCCAGTGACCAGCGGCCAGGCCAGGGCAGACCAGGAGGACCCCGGGAGCAGCCCGGCCGTCCGCCGCCGACCGCCGCACAGCCCCGCTCCACCGCCAATCATTGCACGCGTCCCAGTCCATCGCGTCTAACATTGCACGCCCGCCCCACTCAGTACCGTGCGTACGGCTCGGTCGGGACGCCCCATGTCGGCCTGCGCCGCCCCGCGGCCCACTAGCGCCGCGGCGATCATAGCGCCGACACGACGCAGCTCGAGTTCTGTTCCGAGTCGCTAGGTGTCACTGTGACCGTGGCCGTGGTCGAGTCGTCGCTGGCGGCCGGCGAGGCGCTGGTGGAGCGCGGCGGCGGCTCGGTGATCATCGGAGGCTCGGCCGTCTCGTTAGTCGGCGTCTTCATGTCGAGGATGTTGTCCACCTCCGGCTCGGCGTCCATCTGCCAGCGGAGCGCAGAGGTCGCAGGGGTCAGAGACGGAGGTCAGAGGTCACAGGGGCCGGAGGTCAGAGGTCACTAATGTCCATCTGTCACGGGAGCAGACACAGACGGACAGAGGACACTGATCGCTGCCGCACAGGGCAGCGATCGGAGTCCGCAGCACTCGCTAGTCGTTGGCGTTCTCTGGAGCGGCGCCCATAGCAGCACACAGGACAACTTGTAACGGCAACATGGATAAATTTACGAAAGCAGAATTGGTTGAAGTATTGGTCTCGGGTCCATTATATGACAACCATTTATGAACTCAATGCGACTCCACTCAAATGCACCATCTACTACGTTGAATATGTGAAACATATCCCAATATCTGATCGGTATTTGACCTGTCTGTGGCCTGACCTGTCGCAGCGGGGCGGTCGTCTGCAGCCGCTCGGACGAGTCGGAGCCGGCCGAGGAGCTCTCGGACAGGTCGGTGGTGAACTTACGGCCGACCCGCGGCGACGGCGGCGGTCTCCGGGAGCACACCTGGCAGTGGATGTGCTCACAGATCCGCCGGAACCGCCGGATGTTACCTGGAAAACACGACCTCAGATGTGACGCTCGGATGTAATGCTCAGGTGTAACGCTCAAATGCTACGCTAAGATGCAACGCTCTAGAATAAGTTATTCACATACTTCTGGTCTTTATTTCACAAAGAATGACTTAACAGATTTGTAAGTAAAATGAATCAGAACGGAGGTTTCACTTTCGGTGTTTTGTTTATACTTTGTTTGGTAACCGCATTGCACAATGGACACTTCATGTGTCCATTGGGCTTCATGTCTGCTTCCTAGAAAGATCCCAGACTCAAATATGAAGCGTGCAGGATGTTGTCATATGTCTGAGAGACACATGTATGCATCATAAAATACAGAGTAGCACAATGTGCGCTAATGTCAGCTGTCTATCCAGCCGTAGCTGGAGCTGTATGTGACGAGCCTGAGTCGGCGGCCGGCAGCACTGCCTGGGTTCGGAGGCCGTTGCTGTAGCTGTATGTGGCAAGCCTGAGTCGGCGGCCGGCAGCACCGCCTGGGTCCGGAGGCCGTAGCTGTAGCTGTATGTGACAAGCCTGAGTCGGCGGCCGGCAGCACCGCCTGGGTCCGGAGGCTGTAGCTGTAGCTGTATGTGACAAGCCTGAGTCGGCGGCCGGCAGCACCGCCTGGGTCCGGAGGCCGTTGCTGTAGCTGTATGTGGCAAGCCTGAGTCGGCGGCCGGCAGCACCGCCTGGGTCCGGAGGCCGTTGCTGTAGCTGTATGTGACAAGCCTGAGTCGGCGGCCGGCAGCACCGCCTGGGTCCGGAGGCTGTAGCTGTAGCTGTATGAGACAAGCCTGAGTCGGCGGCCGGCAGCACTGCCTGGGTTCGGAAAAGTGCCAGACGTGGTACTTTTGCGAAGCGTATCGCTTTTCATTAATCATCTGCTTTGAAGAGAGAGCGCGAAAATTCCCAGCTCTAAGCCGGTCCTATTCGGTCTCGTTCATGCATAAGTTATCACTCACAGCGGCAAACTGTATCCCATTTTTGCCGCTGACGTTATTCGAAGCACAAAACAGTAGGAGATTTCCCATTATAATACAGGCGGCGTTCCTCTGACAGCAAATGAGAGTCGAACCTCGCAGAAAGGGAAGGCCGAAGGCGGAACGAAAGACGGCGACGTATACGACACGGGTGGAAAGATGTAAGGATTGGATAACATTGGTGGGGGGGGGGGGGGGGGGGCAAAGGTAATACAAACTCATGAAGATTAAATATTTGTGAATGTTTCAATAAAATCAGTTACTAGGACATTTTTCGCAACTCCAGCTTTCGGCTGGCCATCTTCGGCTGTCTTTCCCCATGTAACTGCCATATAACTGCCCCATATATTGAACCTATTTCTGAATTCTGAACATCATTCGACAACCGGGGGAAATTGATGGCATATGAAATTGATGACATGAGGTTCACATTTGTTACACGTGATTACCGGACATAACTTCACATCATCACACATCACATCACACACACATCACACATCATGCATTCAGGTTTCAGGAAAAGTTGGTCTGAATATGTGCACCAGTATCCGGTGACATTGGAGGTACCCCGGTATGGAGGTACCCCGGTATGGAGGTACCCCGGTATGGAGGTACCCCGGTATGAGGGTTCCCCGGTATGGAGGTACCCAGGTATGGAGGTACCCAGGTATGGAGGTGCCCCAGTATGGAGGTGCCCCGGTATGGAAGTACCCAGGTATGGAGGTACCCCGGTATGGAGGTGCCCGGTATGGAGGTACCCCGGTATGGAGGTACCCCGGTATGGAGGTACCCCGGTGAGGTACGGAACGTTCCATGGCAGTTGTGATAATGTAAGTGTAATGTAAAGGCGGCCACACACTGCGTCATTCGGCGCGCGATATCGCGGGAAAAAGCTGGTCCGGACGAGCTTTTTCTGTGATAAACACCGCGGAACCGTGGAATGTCGCAGTGATATCGCGCGCCGAATGACCCAGTGTGAGGCCCGCTTGAGTGTATAAGTTTGCGTTGCATAATGATTCTGTCATACACGAAGCGCTGGCATGTAATGAGTGACAGACTCTGCCGCCACCTCGAATATATCAGCAGCTCCGCACATACCTGAGTTCGGATATATAACGCTATGATGGCGTGTACGGGTGCCCTTAGCTCCAAGCATAGTCCGATACAGAATAGCATTGCAGCCCAACATGACTAAAGCTGGCTCGATACCGGAATACGACTCGTTATTGTACACACTAATAACTTCTCACGCTAGTTTTCCAAGCTGAAACCGAACAGTTAACACAGAGTGTGGCTGTGAACACACCAGCTTACAACATTTTACATTACAACATATCGGTGAAAACGGCGATGAACTCTTATATTTGTATATATTTTTGTTTCTAACCGCCACCCATTAACCCTATTAGTGGCAGGGGCAGATTCTGCCCATCCCTCAGATTTTTCGCAGATATCTCCCGAACGGCTAAGAGCAGACCCATGAAAGTTTAAGACTTTTCCTAGAATTGAATTTCGCATATGGAGTTAAAATTTTGAGTTCCTAACCTGAACAGAGGCGGTTCCAGGACCCAGTTTTGTGAGGATTTTTTTTTCTGTGACATTTAGCGATAATAAGGAGATGAGATCTGCACGACCTCTTCCTAACTGCCTGAAGTATAAAGGAGTTACATAGGTTTACGGTGATTGAAATAGGTAAAATTAGTAGATTTTAGTGAACTATAATCAATATTGCACGGCAGAGGCGGTTTCAGGGACTTGAAAGGGGGAAGTTACCAGGAAGTTATTTTCATATATTTTGCCTCCTTTTTTCGCTAACCTGGCACCGCCTATGGATAAAAATATGCTGTACAACTGTTGCGTCCGATGTCACAAAAACGCACTATTTCATTTATCGAAAAAAAAGTAAAAAAAAAGACTGTTTTATAAGGCATTTATTTTACCCCTAAATTTAGTGACCTGAAAACGCCTATGATTTTTGCATTTTCAAGTCACCATCATATATCAATCCCCAATTCAATCTCTATCTATTTCCATTAGTTGCGTTGAAATCGGTTGATAAACATGACAGCTGTGTTGGATCACAAATACCTCTAATATTTGTCGTTTTTGCCCCTCTGTTGTCCCTCTATCAAAACTTTCGGATTTTTTTGATTTTTTGGAAATGTAGATCGTGTTGAGGGGAATCAGACGCCGCTTGATTTGTGAAAATCGGACGGGTAGATCTCGAGATATCCGGGGGGCGGAATCCCCCCCCCCCCACAGCCACTAATAGGGGTAGCCAGGAGCCTGCCACTAATAGGGTTAATAGGTGACCAGGAGTGCCCCCGCCCTCGAACCCAACGACGCACGACACCTTAAGTTAACACCAGAGAACAAAAAGGAAAATGTCGCGGCACTCCCAGCTGAGAAATGGAAACAAACATAAAAAGCATATCAAGAGAGGTAGTTTGGGTGTTAGATGTGGTGATATAAAAGAAGGCGGAAAGTAGTCTTTGTTGAAAACAGCAAATGACTGCCCCCCCCAACTACGTCCCAGGATATCATCCTCACTCATCCTCATCCAGGACAGGATGAGGATGGAATCATTCACTCTCATCCTCATCCAGGACAGGATGAGGATGGAATCATTCACTCTCATCCTCATCCAGGACAGGATGAGGATGGATTCATTCACTGTGTTAGTAAAGGCGATATCAGTCGATAGTCATACAGGGCGGAGGACAAATTCTGGTCTATTTTCAAGCTTTTCTTGCTGGTGCTTTGTGGACCCCACTCAGCTAAGCGCAGCTTGTTGCTGAGTGGGGATCCCGAAGCCAGCGCCAATGAATGTGTATATATATATTTTTTTATAATAAATTTAGTCCGAATGTTTTGTATGGATGGATTTCCGAGGTCAGGACCCGAGCTAAGCAGAGCTTGTTGCGCAGGTCCTGACCTCATCACCCGATCGCGCAATTCCTGTTGGCCGGCATAATTTAGAGACGAAAGTTGTACGTGCCCGACATACCTGGACACGGTCCGCCCCGCTCACTAACATCACCTGACCTTGAGTGCGACCGCTGCCACCGGCCGCAGGCCATCCCAGTCAGGAGCAAATAGCGAGCACCGAAGCGACTCGAACCCGGGATGCCAATACCGGGAAAGGTCAGAAGTCCAGCGCTCTCCCACTGAGCTACAGGGGCGGACTATATACCTAATACCTTTTAATAATATATTGTTAATATATTAATATATTAATAATATATCTGGTATTATATAGTATTATATAGTATCAAACGTAAACAACAAATTACTCTGTCAAATACTTACCACCCGCGAAAAATCATGTGAGCTTAATCGTGCACAAAATATGTTGTATTATACCTAGTTCACGAACTGTAATCTGA
The DNA here is from genome assembly GCA_036785665.1 of Chirona hameri. Classification (NCBI taxonomy): domain Eukaryota; kingdom Metazoa; phylum Arthropoda; class Thecostraca; order Balanomorpha; family Balanidae; genus Chirona; species Chirona hameri. The sequence continues at coordinate 53,885 of JAXIVJ010008184.1, forward strand.
GCCAGTGTCAGCTATTTGAACTCACCGGACACGAGTGAGAAGTTGATGGCGTACAGGCACTCGTCGTCGCCCTGCGTGACGGGCGTGATGTCCACCTGGAAGCGGACCTGACGCTGGAACACGGCCGGTCCGGTCGCGCCGCGCCGGTACTCCACACGAAACGACATCGGAGAAGTGACGCTGTGACTCAGGTCAGCAATCTGCCGGGTCACAGGTCAGGTCAGGTCAGGTCACAGGTCATACCAGGTCAGGTCACAGGTCAGGTCACAGGTCAGGTCACAGGTCAGGTCACAGGTCAGGTCACAGGTCAGGTCACAGGTCAGGTCACAGGTCAGGTCACAGGTCAGGTCACAGGTCAGGTCACAGGTCAGGTTACAGGTCAGGTCACAGGTCAGGTCAAAGGTCAGGTCACAGGTCATACCACAGGTCAGGTCACCGGTCATTGCCCGGTCACAGGACACGAGTGACGTCACAGGTCGGTCATTTTCGCTGTGACCAGGTAAAAAGTCTGGTCGCAAGGTAGTGATGAGTTTCTCACAATATTGCGTTCCCTGTCAATACGGGAACTACGGACAATGGCCAGATTTAGGCGTTTGTCACCTTCAGTTCCGAGAACGTGGTCTCGAATATGGCCAGAGTGCTAGGAGTAGTACTGTTTACTAGGCAGCCATGCCGGAAGACTTTCTCTAATGGACCTCGTATGGTCAGTAAAACCGACACGTGACGCATTCAAACGAAACATTAACACTAAGTTTAAGCATTTGCTTCCATTTGACTAATTTTTAGAAGAAATATATTATTGCGAACCGTTTGTATAACTTAATACCAGGCTATTTCAAAGGAAGCAACTTTATGGTATCTGTAACATCTGTGTCAAATTTGAACAGATTGGAAATGGATGGTTTATGTGCGTCCCGGAACCTGGAATTCCAAGAGAATTGGGAAGAGACCTGCTTCAGGGAGCATTCTTTTCAAATTATTAGCCTATAACACACATTTGAGCAAATTACATTCTTTGCGATTAAATCGTAAAAATGCTAATATATTTATCGAGACAAAATTATCAGGTTTGATATCAACAGCGCAAAGCCAATATCGAAAAGGTGCATATGTCTGAAATGTACGAGCGTCATTTGGCCGTATTTATATATGCTTGTATATGCAGAAGTGCGAATTTTTCTAGTATTTGCAGCGCATATTTCAATTGCAGATGTAATCGTTTGTCTTTTTTAGATGTTCTAAATAAAGTAATTCGGGTTCGAATTCTGCATTAAAGGAGACGAATACCAGCGCGAATCAAACCCATCTAATTCCACTGAATTTCGCTCATCGGAGCTATAAACTTTGACTGAACTGCAGACGGTTTCTGATTTCGATCAGCCTCGTCCCATCTGAGCGACCTTTGATGGCTGCTTTCAGCAGCGTGGGCCTGAATAGCGGCCTCTGGCGGACCATCTGATGCCGCCGCCCCGACTCCCTGCACGTACGCCAGTCCCCAGTGCGCTGCTGCGTCTGCAGCTGCAGGCAGACTCGAGGTGCCAGACACATGTCGGCAGATCTGGCCGTCTAAATCTATCAATTCAATGGGAATCATTTAGCATACAAATTATATATCTATATCTATATATTTATGAGCGTATCTCGATACCCATGATGAAAACTCTTCACTATTTTATGTTGCCGGAATAGCCGGCAGCGAGACATCTTCACTCTTCAGACCGAACTTCTGTGTAACATAGAAAGTGTCCGCCATTCGACCGCTGCAAAGTTTCTAAACACTGCAGCAAACTTCTGCAGATCACTGCGCCAGTGAGCACCCTCTTCTCTCTCTCAGCTGGCTGAGTTTAAATCACGGGCCATTTGGAATGAAACTGGGAGACGGACTTAAACCAGCGGCCAGCTTACTTTGCTAGACTCCGTGGAGCCATTTGAATTTAATGATGTCCTGGACATGCCTGTGACGGTGCCTATTACAGCGATAATAAAGCAGCTCCGAGTGGCACAGCGCCTCCTTGATGTACCTCAGCGGGGCATCCAGAGCCACATCAGATTGGGCAGCACCATGATATCGTCTGTAGCGAGATCCATGTCACAGTCCAGGCACGTGAGAGGCACGTGAATCAGTAATAGGGACAAACCTATTGACGGTTAGTGGACGACGTAAGTGAACGCCCGAGTGTATCCTGGGACGGCTGTGTGCTTAGGGTATCAGCGGGGCCGGCGGAGGGAAGGGTGACATGACGGGACGGTGGGGAGATGGCGAGAGGAGAGGAGGCAGATTGTGGTGTGAAGCCGACAGCGACGGACAGGGACGTAGAGAGTTGCGACGCACTCCGCGTTTTTGGCAGAACACGACAGGAGCACGAGGACGGGACGATGCCAGGTAGGTGCGGTGTTATGCCGGATGTGATTGCAGTCAGTGATGTCAGTCGGCCTTTATTGTCGACATCACAGAGCGTATGGGGTCGATGGAGCGAGAGTAACGAGCCGGCGTCCATGCCTGATTCAAGGTGCCGAGATTAGTAACCGAGCCGGCGTCCATGCCTGATTCAAGGTGCCGAGATTAGTAACCGAGCCGGCGTCCATGCCTGATTCATGGTGCCGAGATTAGTAACCGAGCCGGCGTCCATGCCTGATTCATGGTGCCGAGATTAGTAACCGAGCCGGCGTCCATGCCTGATTCATGGTGCCGAGATTAGTATCCGAGCCGGCGTCCATGCCTGATTCATGGTGCCGAGATTAGTATCCGAGCCGGCGTCCATGCGTGATTCATGGTGCCGAGATTAGTAACCGAGCCGGCGTCCATGCCTGATTCATGGTGCCGAGATTAGTAACCGAGCCGGCGTCCATGCCTGATTCAAGGTGCCGAGATTAGCAACCGAGCCGGCGTCCATGCCTGATTCATGGTGCCGAGATTAGTAACCGAGCC
>JAXIVJ010008185.1:0-56810 GCA_036785665.1 Chirona hameri
ACGGTGTGAGGGTGTCTGTACAGTGAACGGTGTCAGGTGTCTGTACAGTGTACAGCGAACAGTGTCAGGTGTCTGTACAGTGAACAGTGTCAGGTATCTGTACAGTGAAACAGTGTCAGGTATCTGTACAGTGAACAGTGTCAGGGTATGTACAGTTACAGTGTCAGGTGTCTGCACAGTGAACAGTGTCAAGTGTCTGTACAGTGAACAGTGTCAGGTGTCTGTACAGTGAACAGTGTCAGGTGTCTGTACAGTGAACAGTGTCAGGTGTCTGTACAGTGAACAGTGACAGGTGTCTGCACAGTGAACAGTGTCAGGAAGTCTGTACAGTGAAACAGTGTCAGGTGTCCTGTACAGTGAACAGTGTCAGGTAGTCTGTACAGTGAAGGGTGACAGGTGTCTGTACAGTGAACAGTGACAGGTGTCTGTACAGTGAACAGTGTCAGGTATCTGTACAGTGAACAGTGACAGGTGCCTGCACAGTAAACAGTGTCAGGTGTCTGTACAGTGAACAGTGACAGGTGCCTGCACACCTAAACTGTGTCAGGTGTCCTGTACAGTGAACAGTGTCAGGTGTCTGTACAGTGAACAGTGTCAGGTGTCCTGAACAGTGAACTGTGTCAGGTGTCTGTACAGTGAACAGTGTCAGGTGTCTGTACAGTGAACAGTGTCAGGTGTCTGTACAGTGAACAGTGCCAGGTTTCTGCACAGTGAACAGTGTCAGGTGTCTGTACAGTGAACAGTGGCAGGTGTCTGCACAGTGAACAGTGTCAGGTGTATGTACATTGAACAGTGTCAGGTGTCTGTACAGTGAACAGTGTCAGGTGTCTGTACAGTAAACAGTGTCAGGTGTCTGCACAGTGAACAGTGTCAGGTGTCCTGTACAGTGAACAGTGTCAGGTGTCTGCACAGTGAACAGTGTCAGGTGTCCTGTACAGTGAACAGTGTCAGGTGTCTGTACAGTGCACAGTGTCAGGTGTCTGTACAGTGAACAGTGACAGGTGTCTGTACAGTGAACAGTGTCAGGTGTCTGCACATGTGAACAGTGTCAGGTGTCTGTACAGTGAACAGTGTCAGGTGTCTGTACAGTGAACAGTGACAGGTGCCTGTACAGTGAACAGTGACAGGTGCCTGCACAGTGAACAGTGGCAGGTGTCTGCACAGTGAACAGTGGCAGGTGTCTGTACAGTGGACAGTGTCAGGTGTCTGCACAGTGAACAGTGACAGGTGCCTGTACAGTGAACAGTGACAGGTGCCTGCACAGTGAACAGTGTCAGGTGTCTGCACAGTGAACAGTGTCAGGTGTCTGTACAGTGAACAGTGTCAGGTGCCTGCACAGTGAACAGTCGCAGGTGTCTGCACAGTGAACAGTGTCAGGTGTCTGTACAGTGAACAGTGTCAGGTGTCTGCACAGTGAACAGTGTCAGGTGTCTGCACAGTGAACAGTGTCAGGTGTCTGTACAGTGAACAGTGACAGGTGCCTGTACAGTGAACAGTGTCAGGTGTCTGTACAGTGAACAGTGTCAGGTATCTGTACAGTGAACAGTGTCAAGTGTCAGTACTGTGACAGTGACAGTGACAGGTGCCAGCACAGTAAACTGTGTCAGGTGTCTGCACAGCGAACAGTGTCAGGTGCCTGTACAGTGAACAGTGCCAAGGTGTCTGTACAGTGAACAGTGTCAGGTGTCTGTACAGTGAACGGGTGTGAGGTGTCTGTACAGTGAACGGTGTCAGGTGTCTGTACAGTGTACAGCGAACAGTGTCAGGTGTCTACAGTGAACAGTGTCAGGTATCTGTACAGTGAACAGTGTCAGGTATCTGTACAGTGAACAGTGTCAGGTGTCTGTACAGTTAACAGTGTCAGGTGTCTGCACAGTGAACAGTGTCAGGTGTCTGTACAGTGAACAGCGTCAGGTATCTGTACAGTGAACAGTGTCAGGTGTCTGTACAGTGAACAATGCAAGGTGCCTGTACAGTTAACAGTGTCAGGTGTCTTGCACAGTTGAACAGTGTCAAGTGTCTGTACAGTGAAGGGTGTCAGGTGTCTGTACAGTGAACAGTGTCAGGTGTCTGTACAGTGAACAGTGTCAGGTGTCTGCACAGTGAACAGTGTCAGGTGTCTGTACAGTGAACAGTGTCAGGTGTCTGCACAGTGAACAGTGTCAGGTGTCTGTACAGTGAACAGTGTCAGGTGTCTGTACAGTAAACAGTGTCAGGTGTCTGTACAGTGAACAGTGTCAGGTGTCTGTACAGTGAACAGTGTCAGGTGTCTGAACAGTGAACAGTGTCAGGTGTCCTGTACAGTGAACAGTGACAGGTGCCTGCACAGTAACTGTTCAGGTGTCTGTACAGTGAACAGTGTCAGGTGTCTGTACAGTAAACAGTGTCAGGTGTCTGTACAGTGAACGGTTGTGAGGGTGTCTGTACAGTGAACGGTGTCAGGTGTCTTGTACAGTGTACAGCGAACAGTGTCAGGTGTCTGTACAGTGAACAGTGTCAGGTATCTGTACAGTGAACAGTGTCAGGTATCTGTACAGTGAACAGTGTCAGGTGTTCTGTACAGTTAACAGTGTCAGGTGTCTGCACAGTGAACAGTGTCAAGTGTCTGTACAGTGAAAGGTGTCAGGTGTCTTGTACAGTGAACAGTGTCAGGTGTTTGTACAGTGAACAGTGTCAGGTGTCTGTACAGTGACAGTGGTCAGGTGTCTGTACAGTGAACAGTGGCAGGTGTCTGTACAGTGAACAGTGTCAGGTGTCTGTACAGTGAACAGGTGTCAGGTGTCTGTACAGTGAACAGTGTCAGGTGTCTGTACAGTGAACAGTGTCAGGTGTCTGCGCAGCAAACAGTGGCAGGTGTCTGGACAGTGAACTGTGTCAGGTATTTGTACAGTGAAGGGTGGCAGGTGTCTGCACAGTGAACAGTGTCAGGTGTCTGCACAGTAAACTGTGTCAGGTGTCTACACAGCGAACAGTGACAGGTGTCTGCACAGTGAACGGTGTCAGGTGTCTGTACAGTGAACAGTCTCAGTCACGGAGACTGACCGCACTCGTCAGGTGTCTGTACAGTGAACAGTGCCAGGTGTCCGCACAGTGAACAGTGTCAGGTGTCTGTACAGTACAGTATACTGTGTCTACACGGAGTCTACCAGAAGACAGTGGGCCAGGTGTCTGCACAGTAACGCAGGTGTCTGTCAGTGACGTGTCAGGTGTCTGTTCAGTGAACGAGTGTCCAGGGTGTCTGTACAGTGAACAGTGTCAGGTGTCTGTACAGTGACAGTGTCAGGTGTCTGTACAGTGAACAGTGCCAGATGTATTTACAGTGAACAGTGGCAGGTGTCTGGACAGTGGACAGTGTCAGACATCGCACAGTGAACAACTTCAGATGTAATAACAGTAAACAAGATACTGTCAGAACTGTCAGAATTATGCACAGTGAACTGTACCAGAGGTCTGCAAAGTGAACAGCGTCCGACCTCCGTCCAGTGAACATCGTCCGACCTCCGTCCAGTGAACAGCGTCCGACCTCCGTCCAGTGAACAGCGTCCGACCTCCGTCCAGTGAACAGCGTCCGACCTCCGTCCAGTGAACAGCGTCCGACCTCCGTCCAGTGAACAGCGTCCGACCTCCGTCCAGTGAACAGCGTCCGATCTCCGTCCAGTGAACAGCGTCCGACCTCCGTCCAGTGAACAGCGTCCGACCTCCGTCCAGTGAACAGCGTCCGACCTCCGTCCAGTGAACAGCGTCCGACCTCCGTCCAGTGAACAGCGTCCGACCTCCGTCCAGTGAACAGCGTCCGACCTCCGTCCAGTGAACAGCGTCCGCCCTCCGTCCAGTGAACAGCGTCCGACCTCCGTCCAGTGAACAGCGTCCGACCTCCGTCCAGTGAACAGCGTCCGACCTCCGTCCAGTGAACAGCGTCCTCCTCCGTCCAGTGAACCTCAGTGCAGTGAACACAGCGGGACTGGTACAGCCATGTCGAGGGCCAGGCCGGCCGGCGGGTGGTGGGGGCAGTGAGGCGGCGGCGGCACTGCGGGATCCGAATGCGACTCAGTTGCTACACGTGTGTGGGGAACACATTGACCTGGTAGTTGATCATGCACTACCAATTGATGTGCAACTATGATTCCAGATTAGATTTTATACAAAACGAGCAAAAAGAACAGCAATGGAACAACTTTAGGCTGTGGCGCCGTCCGCTGGACCGTGCACTGCAGAGCCGCTATGCCGACTGTCGGTGCTCTCCATTTGGCCCGTCTCATGATGAGAAGTACTGTCGTATCCTGAAGTATGGCAGAGAGACTAAAGGGCCTGCCTCGAACACCAAAGTACCAAATGACCTCAGACTTGGTCTATATGATTGAGCTGGGTCCTGTGCACTATACTGTTCCCGGCAGTGAGGAGAGTGGAGAACACTGCTGCGTGACCGGCAACAGCCACCACTGGTGATCCGAGGGGTCAGGACAGCGACCCGGCACCGCGGCTGGTGATTCACCGAGACTGAGAAACCCGGCTTCGTGCTGGTGCTGAGGCAGGAGCGGAGAGACGACTGTCCGCACCAGGAGCAACGGCCGTTCTAAAGCTGAAGTTGTGACTCAGTACCTTATCGACTACCAACATGTAAATGCTGAGAAGGCTTGGGACAACGTAGCACCAATGGGCCTGCCTGTACCTACTCACTGCCCACAAATACAGGGTTCGATGTATCTGACTTTGATGAAGTGCCCTGTCTACATGTACCTGTATGGTGGTTCTCAGATGAGTTTTTACTCACCAACGCAGATACAACTGGCCACCGAAGGCCGTGAGAGACAACATCAGGCGGTACGGCTTACACCTGGTGCCTGTTGGTGCTCCCGGAAGCACCACAGAGCATTTACAATGGCGCATTTCCTTTATCTCGTGCAGAGGTGGTGATCGCCTCAACTGACAGGTGTGCAGAAATGCGCTGTTATCACCTTCAAGATGTGCAAAACAGCTCTCGGAGAAGAAGGCAAAGTGCTGAAGTCTTACTTTGTCAAGACAGCGCTGCTTTGGCTGTGTGAGCAAACGCCCGACACAGGATTGGACGAGGCGTCACTCAGGGCGTTCTGAAGCTGCTTGACTATCTGGACACAGCTGTCAGAACAGGCAACTTGCCGTGCTTCTTCTGGAGCCGCATCAACCTTCTTCGGTTGCCAGTCGGGTTAACCGGAAGGCCATGAAGAAAGCGCTGGGAAACATCCGGCAGCACTTGATGAGACTTCTGGCTCATGAGATGTGTGTACAGCGGCCTGAACTGCGGGAAATACTGACACGCAAAACCAGGTGACTGTCGGAGCGCCAGCTGCGCGTCTGTCTGACACGCTGGCTGATCCTAATGGATGCGATGAATAGCATGACAATTCATAATACAATAAACACCACAAAACTACGAGGTGTTCCCCGTGCTGCTACGATCATATACACCGGATGACATGATCAGCCAGTTCCGGAGCTGGAGCCACTGGTACCACGTGCAGAAGGAGCTGTACCAGGCGCTGACCGTGCCCCCGGCGGACGTGGCCTCAAACGTTCGCTTCTCTGCCAGCGGTGGCGGCGGCTTCGTCTGGGACGCAGCTCCACTGCTAGAACTCATCACTGAAGATGACCTAAAGTTGCTGGCTGGGGGACCCAGACGCCGTACGGGCCTGGTTGAGACGCCAACACCAGATGCCGGAGACAGAGCGGCCGGCCGGTCTCCCCACTGACCTGAGGTCACCACGTGACCGCTTTGACCTGTTGCCTGAACATCCCACTGCTGATATGGGTTCTCATTGTCTCAGTACCCGGCAAGTGGGCTGAATATCAGAGGTTTCCAGCTGAATTGGCATGGTCAATGATACCTCACGTGACTGCCGTAAAGCAGGCAAGACAGGAAACACTGCAGCGTTCAGCAAATTGGAGAGAGTTGGCTGACGTCTTCCACGCAGAGCTCGGTATGGATCGGCTGACAGCTGGGCAGACGGCCTGCCGAGTCGGAGTCGAGCTGCGGCAGCACTGCGACGATCCTGAGACGCTCGCCGAGGCCAGGAGGATCCGTAACTCCCTCCCCGACTCCTGGCACTGCGGCACTTCGCGTTCGGCTGAGGTGTGGACCCTGCGGCACTTCGCGTTCGGCCGCTTTCACTACCGGCTGTCTGTAGGATATTGTAACTTGTTGCTTCAGTTGCATGCTTCGTTTCGCATGTAGGTGAGTCATTCATAGGCCTCAGGAACCAACCTCGGAGAAGGTCTCTGCCTGAGAGTTGATAACCTGCTGTTCGTATTGTACTGCTATGATTTGGATAGGGATTTGGATATTTGGAGTGTTGTTAAAAGTGTTATCGTGTTCAGTTTCCAAGTGAGTTGAACAGTGGACATTCAGTACAGTACGGTATGTTGTTTACGACAGACGGTTGTTAATGACGTTGTACTGTGTCCACCGTTGTCCATGGGTCCAATGTTTATCACGTTGATGTCCATGTAGGTATATTATTTCGCCTGTAAACTTATGATGATTGGCTTCACTCCAGTAGCAATGAAGCCTCATGCTATGCCATTATGAAAGATATTGTGAAATGTGCTCTTATGGCGCTTACAGCTTGGTAACCCAAGAAACCGACAGTTCCTATTATTTTCCGTATATTTACTGTATGAAGCTACTGTTAGTTTGTTGTCCACTGTGTTTAGTTGAAACACTTCATTGTCCAAGTCGTCTTGTGTTCAGCTTTGCAAGATAAGCGATATTCTTTCACGACGTGTTTTCATAAATTATGTTTAGGATGCTTATCACGTTTCCCGCCATTTGCCTGGTGTTGCCGCCATTTGCCGGGTGTTACCGCCATTTGCCGGGAGTTGCCGCCATTTGCCGGGTGTTGCCGCAATTTGCCGGGTGTTGCCGCCATTTGCCGGGTGTTGCCGTCATTTGCCGGCTATTACAACCATTTGCCGAGTGTTGCCACCATTTGCCAGGTGTTGCCGCCATTTGCCGGTGGTTGCCGCCATTTGCCGGTGGTTGCCGCCATTTGCCGGGTGTTGCCGCATTTGCCGGGTGTTGCCGCCATTTGCCTGGTGTTGCCGCCATTTCCGAGTGTTGTCCATTGAGGCAGTGACTTTGTGATGTGCAATATATCCGAATCAGTGGCTTCCCTGAATATTTTAGAGAATTTGTCAGCAATCGGGCAAATGATCATGTTGCAACAAAACAACTTTGTTAACCCGCATCGCGCCGGTGATATACGCCACCATCGCCGTGCCACCGTTCACCGATATAAAACAAAATGAGATAAACGAATTGAAGGTACCTGCGTCTTTATGAAATTATGTAAGTTTGCAACCGTTCGTATAACATAGCTATGGTAAAACCGCACACTTTTTGGAGGTGGGGGTCACGTGACCTGTCCTGGGGACCTGACCTGAGATTACTCGAGGTAAAACAAATCTGACTATGTGGGTTATTGATGCCTAAAGAGCTGTGCATTTTTTTATTTGGGGGGGGAGGGCCGTTTTTCCGCTATTCATATATACCGGAAGGGGTGGGGGCGGAAATTAACCTCCCCGGCCGCGCGTGTGTTAAAACGATTGTTTTAAGGTTTTTTGGGCGCTGGCCTGCACCAGCGCACAGGGGGCGAGAACGGCCTTTTAGCGCGACACGGCGTTTCTGCTTCAATTTACGCCATCGGTTTGAACATGTAGCATATAAATCGATAGCTGATGAATCAGGGAGCTCAAAATATGCACTTTCTTTTATCTGGGTTTAACCCAGCTTTAACCGGCAAGGGAGGCAAATGTCCCCCCCCCCCCTCTCGTTATCTCCGGCAACAATTACCACAGCGAGACGCGCAAGGCAGCATTCGAAAGCCCTCAGAGACTCGCATCTAAAGCATACTCGAAATTGTGGAATTGAGGTCACATATTAGGTCAAAATGGGTTCAAAGGTCGAGATCGAGGCATTTGAGGGATTTGGCCATACTTTCCATCCAAAGCCGATATATTACTTTCCATATAGCCGATATATTGCGATCACGATCACCCAAAATGCTCCCAAAGGTATAATACACATCCCGCAGTAGCTAAAGTGAGATTCTTGGCAAAGGTCAAGGTCATGTCACAAATGGTCACTATGCGCAGAAAATCTACAAAATTCATGCGACACATGTTTTGTGGCTATTTTACACGTATAATTCGATAGTGATATTCTTTTGACCATCTGACCTCATTTAAGTGAAGTTGGTGTGAAGCTCAGGTCAGATCAAGGTCAGGTCACATAAGCCCGCCGGGGGGGGGGGCGTTTAGACGCCCCCACCCCCTACGGTTTTTCGAGAATAGCGAAAAGACGGCGGTGCTGAGCGCTGCCGATTTTGGCGCAGCTGCTCGAGAATCAATTGCGCACATTAAGTATAAAAAAAATACCTCGGATCATCTCAGGTCAGGTCACCAGACCAGGTCACGTGACCCCACCTCCAAAAATGTTTCCGTTTGCACCACAGCCACAGTTTTCGGTGGATCGTTTTCGTACTTACTGGATTTCATAAGAGTAATAGTACCTACAATACCTTTATCTCGGATTTTCAATATCGGTGACCTAAGGTAGGGTCAATTTCGTGACCTCCCCATTATAAGTCAATGGGGAAATAATCAAATGCTTCCTATTCTGAGGATACGGATTATATCAGCCCAATTCCTTCTGGATTATGTTACCATAGACCATTTTTGAAGTTCCAGATTACATTTTTATTCAGTGACCCCTACAGGGTCAAATGAGGGTCACCCCGAGGTCACCAACACTTCTTTTGCCAATAACTCTCGACAAAATCAAGATAGAGAAGCGAACTGACACCAATGTGTTTGTCTCGTCGAGGCACGTCTCACAATGTGCAACATGACCTAATTGGGTCACCACTTGACGTTGACCTGAGGTCAACTTTTTAAGTTGACTTAACCTGGTCCTAATGCATATGATACGACAAGCCTTGATGAGGACAATCACGATACCGTCAAATCATTATCCTATCTTTGTTAGCAAAAATATATTTGTGAAAACTATTGGCTAAAAAATAGTCTTTTTGACATTTGATGAGCTCTGAAGCCTAAACTGTTCATCTGAGCTCAAATAGAGGCCTTTTGGTGATTGCATTGTTCAATAGCTTGTCATTTCTTGTTTTTGTTTGTTCCTATCTGTCATAGTTTTTGTGCTATTTGAGAATTTCTGGAGAAAAGTCAAAAACTTGAAAATCTGGACCCTTGATGACCTGTGGTGACCTCAATATTGACCTGAGAAGAAAAAAATACATGAAATAGTTTCCAAATGTATTCTGACGAGCTTTCGAACGGGGTGGTCTTTTGTTTTTGTCTATGTTATATAGAAGCCGAGTTAGAGGGGGCGTCGAACGCCCCCCCCCCGGCAAGGCACGGGATAAGGTCAGAATGTGAAATTGATAAATATAAAATACAAAAGGCATATTTCTAGACACAATATTGTCTCAGAAATACAGTGCTGGCATTTATTTGTCTGTATCTGTTCAATAAATCCAAAAACGCAATTAAATAATAGGACGTCTGAGTTACTCTTACTTAGGGAGCCATAAGTCAGTAAAAAAAAGAAGAAGATATTGCTTGCAAATTTGGTTTGGGTATTGGCAATATTTTTTTCTCCAACATATATATCCCGAATTTTTAGAAAATGTTTGAAAAGTTTGATTTTGATGGCATCTTTAAAAAAAAAATCATTTTGGGGGTAACAAAAAAACTTTCAAAAATCCGAGATAGCTATTTTTTAGTCCTTGCCATTTGCTATATTAACACTTTTATCTTAAACAATTGGCCTTTGTACGGCCAGTTAACTAGGGACAGCAGAGATCCAGGCATTGTAATGACGCAGAGTTAATTAATAGTGATGTACACTATAAAATAATCTCGCAAAAAACGCAATATGCGCAAGGTTTCTTTATTTAGACACAAAGTGTATGCCCTAACGAGGCATACAAATGCTTCATCGAAGTGAAGAACCGCGGATTAAAAATTGTAGGATTAACTCAATTTTTTTTAATTCTGTTGGCCAGCTACGTCAAATAACATACCTCACATAATGTTAGAATTTTAATTAGCTCACTCACATGAAAAAAATCATATTTAGGTATTTCGGGTTGCTGATGATTTGTACTTTCAATACAAAATACCACAAAGCCTCTACGAAACGTTCTTCGTCTCCCCAAATGAGCAAATATCCATGCCATGAGAATGAGGCGCGCCATAGCAATATCGGCGGGTTAACAGTAGTGTAAGTTTGGAGACATGGTGCCAGTGGCGTACCCAGGTTTTACTCTAAGAGGAGACAAATTTTGCTCAGGGAGGCATAAGTACCCCCACCAAACAAAAGATCACCGGATTTGGCTCACCATATTTTTAAAAGGACATATTTTCACCATTTTTCTTTTTTAAAAAATAAACAAAAATCAATTTTTCGACCAAAGGGGGCACGTACAGACCTTCAAAGGGGGGGGGGGGGGCAATTTCCCCGTTGGACCCCCCCCCCCCCCCCTTGTGTACGCCTATGCATGGTGCATACAAATAAGCAAATGTATTGGCGAATCGATGTCTATAATTTCATGCTATGGACATTTTTCTTAAAAATGAGCCGTATAAAATAGTCATTTTATAAATTTCATTTTTCGCCCCATGTGGCGCTAGCAGGGCGTTTTCGCCCACTGTGCAGCGGTCGGTCCAACGATCTCCGAGCCGTGATTGGATGTCACTGTGCCCGTCTGCGGCAGTCATCTTCATGTCGGGCTCGGGTACAGCAGTCGGGAGCTGAGTGGACTCGGTGGTGTCTTGTATGGTATTTTGTTCAGTTACTACATGTACATCAAGTCCTAATGCGCACAACAACTACACACGCGTAAACAATCAAAACGTCCTTGACTGGCGGACATCGGACACATTTCCATATGAACAGCGCACTAACACTACCAAGACAGTTGTCGTATTTTTCTTTGTTTCCTACACAAAATAAGAGGTAATAGCAAAACTGCAGTGTATTGTGCAAACGTTACACCATATTTGAAGTATTGTACCCAAAAAAAAGTCACCGAAGGTCAAAATTTAAAATGGTTAAATCTAAACAAAAAGGCATGTTGATAGACCAGTGCTAGACCATTTAAAAAATCCGAGATAGCCCGTTACAATTTGTGGTCTTTTGGCGTTTTTCGATTGCATTTTACTTCAAATGTAGCATTTGTACGGCTTGGCAAAGTTTGTCTGAATTTGGTGTAAAACTTGTGTGTAGTGACGTCACTAAATTCGCTATAACTAAAAACAAAATCACCGATTTTTTCTTTCTTTTAGCACACAAATGATCCATAAGAAGGTACCCGAAGTGTCTCGTTGATAGCGCTATTATTTTTCAGCTATTGCGAAAATCCATCAGTGGGGGGGGGGGGGGGGCGTTAACGCCCTCCAGTTCCAATGGCGGGTTAACCCAAACCCTACGGGAGCTTTTTTCACTTTCGCCCTACGGGCGGGGGGGGAGGAGGCTGACAGTCCCCCCTCCCTGTTAACCCTATTCCCTGCGGGCGGCCAGAATTACGTTAACCTCGGGGGGGGGGGTGTAAACGCCCCCCAGTCAATGGCGGGTTAACCCAAGCCTTACAGGAGCTTTTCTCACCTTCGCCCTACGGGCGGGGGGAGGGAGGAGAGGAGGCAGGCTGACAGTTCCCCCCTCCCTATGAACCCTATTCCCTGCGGGCGGCCAGAATTACGAATTACGTTAACCTGCGGGGGAAGATTCTGCCTCCCCCCCAGAGATCTCGAGAACCACTCGGTCGATTTCGATGGAGAAAACGTCATTCGATTCGTCAAGACCAGATCTCTCTTTTAGGATCCCGAAATTTTTGTTTTGTTCAAAAAATGGGGGGCCAGGGGGCAAACAATACGATTTTGTTTCGGTGTTTCTTGAAAGGTCATTCCGGGCCACGTGGCTCGCCCGATTTTCATGCCCCAAACGTTTTTGAGCTTTAAATGTACTGGTCTTTAATATATAAAAAGACAAAAAACAATATAAAAAATAATAGGCGTAGTCAGGGAATGTAAAATGGAGGGGTTTTCTGAGATAAAAAAATATGTGCTGTTCGTGATTGTTTGGGACGTCATGAACGTCACATGTGGGAATTATATGCTGTAGGTTGTTAAATTTGATATATTGCGAAAAGGCGGATCCAGGAAAAACATGGGGGCACCATGCGCGTAACGCTTTTATCATCTTACTAATTTGAAGTTGGACCTAATTCGAAGGTGGATATCGCCGTCCCATTTTTGTATCCTGAGTGCGCCTCTGCCCCCAAAATATGTACAATTCCAGTATATATGATACATATTGCATTGAAATTGTTCTGACGCATTTATTGCACTGCAAACCACGAAGGAAGTATGCGCTCGCAAAACCGCATTCGTAACACCCTCACCAAAACAGTAACCTGGAACCGCCTCTGCTGGACCGATTTTTTCCTCAAAATGTTGACACAACACGCGCTATTCAATTTTGGGAAAAGTCACAAGGTTTCAGGACGCTAGGCCTAACGGTTTAGAAGCGGCAAGTGAAAACCACCGGGAGGGGCAGAATCTGCCCCCGCAGGGAATAGGGTTAACTTCCAAACCAAGCAACTTAGAACAATACGGTAAGAACCAGCATGTTGCCTGTCATGAGATTAATCTAACAGTATGCGATTTTTTAGGTTTCAGGTCAACGGGAGACTTTCCAGGTCAAGTGAATGACCTCGGATCGACCAGCGTCCAGAAAAGCGATTTTTGCTCTTCAGAAAACCTCAAAATTAGAAATTGATAAATGTAAATAAAAAGGCATGTTCCTAGACCAGTTTTTGTCTCTGAAATACAGACAGGTAATGATTTGTTCCTATCTTGCCAAAAAGTCCAAAACGTTATTAAAAAAGACGTCATGAGTTTCTTACACTTAGGGAGCCAGCACTCAATCAAAAAATAGAGATATGGCTTTGAAATTTGGCTTGGGTATTGCCCATACTCAGTTCTTCTCACATATATTCCGGTTTTTATAACATCTTTGAAATTTTGATTTTTGGTGATTTTTCCAAAACAAATCATTTTTTTTTTGTAAATTGTCAAAACCCCAAAATTTAGGAAATCCGAGACTGCCATTTTAAAGAGAATGCCATTTTCTATCTTTGCTTAATTACGTTTTCAATTTGCTTTAAAACTCTGCTTTCACGATTTTTGCAAACATTTATCGTTTTTCCACCAACATGACGTCATCGAAACATAATTATCTCCCCAAACTACTTAACCAATTTCAACGACATTTTACAGCATGCGTATAATTGTTGTAAGCACAGCTACTTAATATTTTAAGCAAGATGCACCGTAGGTATAAACATTTATTCAAGACAAACCTCAGGGGGGGGGGGGGCTATCAGTCCCCCGTAGGGCGAGGGTTAAAGGGACTATCCCACCTTAACATTATATTTGAGTTGGGATAGCCATTTTGATGGCTTGGCATTTAAATTAACACGCGCAGTGGAGAGGGGTATGCCACTAACATGCAGTGGATGGGGGGCACTTTAGTGCCCCCCTAAGATCTCTGAAAGTATGAGAGATAGAACGATCAAACTTACAGGGTAGGTAGGTGCTATACTGATCTACATTACAAAACTTTTGGTGACCTTCGGTCAATATCTTCAAGGTCAATCGAGGTCACGAAAGTAAAATCTAGCCAAATGTCACAATTTTTGGAATTTGACCTATGTGACGTCACAGGTCACCAGCAATGTGTCCAAAATTATTTCTTGGGGATGAACATTGACATTATCTACCGAATGACGTTTGAATCATCCCGATCTGACTGTTGGTTCGGAAGATATCGCTTTGCCGACCTCGATTCTGGCCTGCCCTCAACTCAAAAATGTATCGACTGATTCTTATATGTTTTATGTCAAACGATCCGTTATTGAGTTGGCGTAAATGGCGTAAATGTCGCGTAAAGACCACCGCCCTGCGCCGCTTCCATTGCGAAATTATTCACGAAAAACATGTGGGGGGAGGGCACAAAAAGTGCCCCCCCCCCCCTCCACTACGAGTGTTAAGTATGGTAGCAGTTGAAACAACCACAATGATCTAATCAAAAAGATATTCGAGTTTGATTTTGACATCTGTAAAAAATAAGGCCCATGTGTATTTGAATAGGGCCTCTAAACCGACAGCGTCGTCTCTCTTTACCCAAGTGGTAATGATAGTCGACTTGTTTTAAGGTCAGCCTTGGCATATTTTCGTCTTTCATTTCTCGATCCCCGGGTGGTTCACAATCTAGAGGCTAGCACTATCAGCTGGACTTGATGCAGCAGTTGGCCGCCAGGGACCGCTAGTGAGCCAGAGCAGTGGCGGATCCAGGATTTTCTAAGGCAGGGGGCTTCAGGCCCGAGGGCGGCATATTTCCTCGGTGACAGGGAAGGCATGGTCCAGAGGGGCGCCAATCCAATATGTTAATTAAACGGGTCAAATATGCCTCTTTCTTAATCCTATTCCCTGCGGGCGGCCAGAATTACCTTAACCTGCGGGTGGGGGGGGGGGGGGGGGCCATATTCTCTCCCCCCCCAGAGATTCGAGAACCGCTCGGTCGATTTCGATGGGAAAAAACGCCACTCGATTGGTCAAGACTTTTCGAGAAGAAGGTTTAGAAGCAACAAGTGAAAAACCACCGGGAGGGGCAGACTCTGCCCCCCCCCCCCCCTGCAAAGAATAGGGTTAACCTGTACCCCGAAGGGGGGGGGGGGCAGAATCTGCCCCTCCAGGATTTTCTCAATATCTTGAAAACTATGATAGATATTGACGTGAAACGTTCCGTAGCTTATGTTGCATCCATTTTACGTCTTCTCTCAACATATCAGTTGGGCAAACTACAGAGAGGTGATCAAAAATAGATCAATAAATTTTTAGATTTTGTTATGCCAATATTTGGGAATACATGCAGTATCAAACTGTGAGGCCTATGTCATTAGGCCAATTCTGAGCAACATACGCATACTCGGAGGTTAAAAAGTATTGGAAAACATGTGGTATAATATCGGAATATATATCGGAATAATAAATGTGACCAGATTCGGCAATTGCCCCTATTAAACTGTAAATGACTTATGACGATCTAAATATTGATACCGCCATGCAACGACCACAGCGTGAAATTCATTTTTAGATTAGTCGTCAGCTAGCTAATCCAATTTTAGATCGTGAAGTCAGGTAGCGAATCAAAATTTAGATCGCTGAGGCTTCTGCGAGTGCCCAAATTGAGATAACCGACCCTTACTTTGGTCATATCTGCCGAAGTAGGGATCTGATCATACAAGTATAATAAAATATGATGGCGCGATTCGTGCAGTTTCAACCGAGAAAACAAATCCAGGGGTGATGGGCATTTTTTGAGGGGTGATATGGTTTTTGAAGGTGTGAATGTCAGGAAAACAATCAATTTTTAGATCGGCTCTCCTTATAAGGGTTGGCTGCGCCCATTTTTATGACGTCACGCCCTAATTTTTGATGGATTAATTTTTAGATTGCCTCCCCGTAGTTTTCCGAACTTATGTCATTCAAATTATTGAAGTAGTTTGTGAGATAATGCCGTTTTAGTGACGTCAGGTCATGCCATTTTTGGTGGAAAAACGATACATGTTTGAAAAACCGTAGGAAATCGAGTTGTAAAGCAAATTGCAAAAACAAAAAGAAAGAAAATTACATTTTCTTTAAAATGGCTATCTCGGATTTGCATTTTTGTTAGTTTTTACCCCCCCCCCCCCCCCCCCCCCCCCCCCCCCCCAAAAAAAAAAAAAAAATATAGGAAAAATCCCACAAAATCTAAATTTTTAAAGATATAAAAAACGGAATATCTATTGGATAGCCAAGTATGAACGATACCCACACCAAATTTCAAAGTAAAATATTTATTTTTGACTGACTTATGGCTCCCAAGTATGATTAACTCATGACGTAATTTGTTGAAATTGCGTTTTATGGCTTTTAATTACCACATACAGGCAAATAAATGCCACCACCACTGTATTTATTAGACAAAACTGGTCTAGAAACATGACTTTTGTATTTATATTAATCAATTTCAAATTGTGTCCTTATGCAACCTGACCTTGACCTGAACTTCGCTTAAGGGCCATTTTATGGGGTCAGGGTGTACAATTGGCTACTACTATCAAATTGTACGTATAAAATAACGCATAAAACATGTGTCGCATGACTTTCGTAGACCTTTTACCAATAGTTATATTTTCTGACCTGCCCTTGACGGCTTGACCTTTGCTTACACTGATGCGGCAGATGTATTATGCCTCTGAGAGCACTTTGTGCCATAATAGTTGCAATATAAGGCTTTAAATGGAAAGGATAGCAAATAAAGCCAAATACCTCGATTTTGGCATTTCACCTGACCGTGACCTGACATATGACCTTATTTTGAACATTTCACGTATGTTTTACGTGCGCCTCATTGCGAGCTTAACTCTACTAACTCTAACTAACTCTTGTAGTTGCAAATACATACAGTTCAGATTGGCCAACAGCGCAAAGAAACATGTGTATGGGTGTGCCTACTTGCGTGAAAGCAGCATGAAACATTAGCTGGACCCAGTCTGTACCCGGTATCATTTGGCGGGACCCAGTCTGGGACCAACTGGGTCCAGACTGGGTCTGGAGACCGGGTCCTCGGGTCCACGTTTTGCCACCTCTAGTTACGACAATTGAGTCGTTCTTATTGGGTCGCGCCAATCTAAGGGGATTATAAAACGTTTTCGGCGTCGGCCACCGATTTTAAATTTGATATTTGGTCTCAAGATCAAATCGAACCTCCTGTTTCCCAGAATCAGGTCCATTTTGACCTTACAGGTCTCCTTCAGGGTCAAATTCAATGTAAAAGGACCGGGGACGCTGTAGCGTCCAAAGTTTGCGTCCCATTGCAGCACAAATGGTCTCAAACGATGCCCCGTGCCCAATTCCAGGATGACAAGCATTCTTAGAGTAAATTTGTTGATGACAAGTGTTCTTAAAGTACATTTGTTCCCCGTGACCTTCAAGGTCAAAGGACGGGGAACGCTGTAGCGCCCAACTTTGGGCGCTAACTTGAAGGTCACGGGGCACAACTCTAAGAATGTTTGTCATTCTGGAAATGGAAAGGACGGGACAAAATTCCGTCCTTTGACGCTGAATTTGACATCAAAGGTCACAGGGCTTGACTTTGAAGGTCACGGGACACAACTCTGAACATTCTTGTCATCTTGGAACTGGGCACAAGGAATCGTTTGAGACCAATTTGTCGCGATCGGACGGTAACTTTGGGCGCTACAGCGTTCTCTGTCATTTGACCTTTAATTTGATCTTGAAGGAGACCAGAAAGGTCAAAATGGACCTGATTTTTTTTAAAGCAAGAGGTTCGTTTTGACGTTAGTCCTCAGGACCAAATCGCGTAAAAATCAGTGACCGACGCTGAAAATGTTTCTGTGGAGCTGTGGACATCATGGACATTGGACATTCATCCAAGTTATTGTTGGGCGCCCGAGTGTGAAAGGTACAATACGTCGGCACCTTCAACGCCTCGCCAGGCATATTTAAAAAAGTGTCACGGTTATTTCATGGGGGTCCAGGCCTCTTCGTAGGCGCTATCCAGGGCGCTATCGGGAGTGGGAGGAGGGGGGCAAAAGCGTATTATTGGTTTCGAAGGTCGCGGGTGCTCGGTCGCCGTCGGAGGGAAGCTGAAGGCGTCGGGGCGCCATCATTCTGAGTGCGCCGGGACACCACATCGCTTTCGGGCCGGCAAGGTGCCATTCGGGGGCGGTATGATACCTTTCGAGGGTAGGCAACACGTCTTCCGAACTCCGAAGGCGGCATAATGCACTCTGAGGGCGGCAAAATGTCTTCCGAGGGCGGACAAATATTTCCGAGGGCGACATGATGCTTTCCAAGGGCGGCATAATGCGCTCTGAGGGCGGCAAGATGCCTTCCGAGGGCGGCAAAATGTCTCCGAAGGCGGCATGATGCCTTCCAAGAGCAGCATAATGCGCTCTGAGGGCAGCAGGATGCCTTTCTAGGGCGGCATATTGCACTCTGAGGGCGGCATAGTTTGCTCTGAGGGCGGTAAGATGCCTTCCGAGGGCCACAACACATCCTCCGAGGTCGACATAATGCACTTCGAGGGCGGCAAAATGTCTTCCCAGGACGGCAAGATGTTTTCCGAGGGCAACAGGATGCTTTCCGAGGGTGGCACATTGCTCTCTAAACTCTGAGCAGGGCATGATGCCTTCCAAGGGCGGCAGAATGCGATCTGAAGGCGGCAACATGCCTTCCGAGGGCGGCAAGATGTCTTCCAAGGGCGGCATGATGCCTTCGAAGAGCGGCATAATGCGCTCTGAGGGCGGCAGGATGCCGTCCGAGGGCGGCATATTGCGCTCTGATGGCGGCATAATGTGCTCTGAAGGTGGCAAGATGCCTTCAGAGGGCGACAAGACATCTTCCGAGGGCGGCATGATGCCTTCCGAGGGCGGCATAATGCCTTCCGAGAGCGGCGATGTACCTGCTGAGGGCGGCATAATGCGTTGTGAGGGTGTCAAGCTGTCTTCTGAGGGTGTCAGGGTGCCTTTCAAGAGTGCTACGACGCTGTCGGTAGACACAAGGGCGCCCTGGCGGCCTCCCGAGAACGCTGCGGCGCATTCGGCGACGGCAAATCCTTTGCAAGAACGGCGCCGCGGCGCCTTCGGCGCCACGGTGCCCGAGGGCGCCGTTTTCTAAGGCAGGGGGCTTCAGCCCCTACCCCTGGATCCCCCACTGAGCCAGAGTGTTATGACGTCGCAAGCAAATGGTACCAGTTAAATATTTAACGCTAAATATTTATTTATTCATAAATAAATAAATCAATCAATATTTAGTGGTACCATTTGCTTGCGACGTCATAACACCCTGGCTCACTAGCGGTCACTGGCGGCCAACTGCTACAACAACTCCAGCTGATGGTGCTATATATAATCTCTATCTCTATATTATAAATCCTAAAAGATGACCCGCCGCCGCCGCCGCCGCCGCCGGAGTGACGCCCTAAATCGGTTCCTGTGCAGTCGTCTGATGAGTTATGAGAGTTATTTTTTTCAGGAATTTTGGGTTCCGTGATTCAACAGGTCGTATTAAATTTTCAGCTTAATAAGACCAAAGGTGCGGTGTCGGCGCGTGCGCGCGTGCGCCATTCGTTTAACATGGGGAACGCGACATTCGGAAATCGCGAAAAACGGGCAAGTTCCTCGCGGTTCCCCGGTCACTTGCTGGGCAACCAAGAGTCGCAGCGGTACGCGAGCCAACACTATGTGATAGATAATCGATTGGCCTGGCGTATAAAATATTGTTGAGAACAATGCGCGTGCCACGTGCAAAGTTGTGACCACTTTAATGATAAAATTGGCCTATTCAGGATTTAAATTGGTGCTCGGAAACTGTTCAACGTAGAACGCTGATCCGGGCACCAATTTGCAGGCGCAGTGACCCTCTTCAAATTATATTTGTTACTCAAAGCTGTGAGACTAATATTTTGGCGTTCAAGTTGAAATGCAATATTTTTGGACCATTTAATGCTTCACACCGCCGTAACACCCAAAATAAGGACAAACTTGACCGAAAAATTTACACAGACGGGTAGCGCCGTTCTTGCTGACCTATATCCACCCAAAATATTTTGCTAATCGCTCATAGGTAACTTATGCAGAAGTCAAACGTAAACGATTACCGAAGCTAGGCGCCAGTCGGGCGCCGGCCGGCGACCGGCGATAGCTCCCTCACGCAATAACGTAACGTTGGGCTCGTTGGCTTGCGTAGTCTGCCCCCGGCGATAGCTGCCGCCCGCAATAACGTAAGGCCCGGCTCGCTCGTGGTAGGTACAGATATTATCGTGAGTCATTTATAATGCGTGTATATTATGTAATACTACCACACACTGCGATCGTTTAATTTTGCCCAAGGCTGACACTGCTTCAGTTAAATTCATCCATGAGCGCATGACTAGCTGACGTCGCACCTCCTTCGCGAAGAGATTTTGTGGAAGCCGGTTGACAGATTTCAGGCATTTAAACCGCTAGAATGTTTTGGCAGAGACTGCGATGCGGCAACGAGATACGGTAATAAGATATGGAACGAAATACGGCAACAAGATACGGAGACTGGGTACGAGAAAGGGATGCTGGAACTAGATACGGGAACAGGACACGGGAATGAGATACGGGAACTAGGTATGGTAAGGAGATATCGGAACGGTGTACGAGATACGGGAATGAAATACGGGAGCGGGATACGGGAACGGGATACGGTAACTGGATACGGGATCTGATTAAAGTATCCCGGATACACGAACGATATACCGGATACGGGATCAGAATACGGAAACGGGATACGGGAACGGGATATAAGATGTCGGGATATACGCGATATACGGGAACTGGATACGGAACGGGAAACCGGAAGGGGTTTCGGAAACTGGATACGGGAGCGGGATAAAGGATATGGGATCGGATACGTGAAGGGGATACGAGATACGGAAACGGGAAACGAGATACTCCAACAGGATACGGGAACGGGATACGGGATACGGGAACGGGATACGGGAACGGGATACGGGAACGGGGTATGGGAACTGGATGCGAGAACAGTATACGGGATACGGGCACGGGATACAGAAACATGTTACGGGAACGGGATACGTGAACGGGATACGGGAACGAGATACGGGCACGGGAACGGAATACGGGAACGGGATGCAGGATACGGGAACGGAGTACAGGAAGGGGATATGGGAACGGGATACGGGAACGGGATACGGGATACGGGGACGGGGAATGGGATACGGGAACGGGATACAATAACGGGGTACGGGAAGAGGATACGGGATACGGGCTACGGGAACGAGTTATGGGATACAGGAACGGGATACGGGAACGGGATACGGGAACGGGGTACGGGATACGGAATACGAGATACGGAATACGGAATAGGGGACACTAGAAACGGCTGGCATATTTACATAAGCTGGCTATATAAATTGCGCATCGCGCAATAAAGGCCATCTAGTATCCCTATATTATAAATCCTAAAAGATGACCCGCCGCCGCCGCCGCCGCCGCCGCCGGGGTGACGCCCTAAATCGGTTCCTGTGCAGCCGTCTGATGAGTTATGAGAGTGATTTTTCAGGACTTTTGGGTCCCGTGATTCAACAGATCGTATCAAGTTTTGGTGTTGATCCGACCGACGGTGCGGCGTCGGCACGTGCGCGCGTGCGCCATTCGTTTAACATGGGAAACGCGACATTGTGAAATCGCGAAAAATGGGCAAGTTCCGAGCGGTTCCCAGGCCGCTTGCTATGTAACCGAGAGTCGCAGCGATATGCGAGCAACACTATGTGATAGATAATCGATTGGCCTTGCTTATATAATGTCGTCCAGAGCGATGCGCTTGCCACGTGCAAAGTTGTGATCACTTTAATGATAAAATTGGCCTATTCAGGATTTAAATTGGTGCTCGGAAACCGTTCGACGTAGAAGGCTGAACCGGGCACCATTTTGCAGGCGCAGCGACCGTCTTCAAATTATATGTGTGACTCAAAGCTGTGTGACTAATATTTTAGAGTTGAAGTTGAAATGCAATATTTGTGGACCATTTAATCCTTCACACCGCCGTAACACCCAAAACGAGGACAAACTTGACCGGCAAATTTACACAGACGGATAGCACTGTTCTTGCTGACCTATATCCACCCAAAATATTATGTAAATCGCTCATAGGTAACTTATGCTGAAGTCAAACGTAAACGATTACCGACGCTAACGTTGCAAAATAATTGCGTCGAATAAAATAGCGTCGTTTAAGTTTGCCCAAGACTGACACTGCCGCAGCCAAATTCATCAATGAGCGCATGACTAGCAGACGTCGCACCTCCCTCCCGGGGAGATTTTGTTGAAGCCGGTTGACATATGTCAGGCATGTAAACCGCTAAAATGTTTTGGCAGAGACTGCGACACGGGAACGAGATACGGTAAGAAGATATGGGAACGAAATACGGCAACAAGATACGGAAACTGGGTACGAGAAAGGGATGCTGGAACGAGATACGGGAACAGGATATGGGAA
This sequence comes from Chirona hameri, assembly GCA_036785665.1. Classification (NCBI taxonomy): domain Eukaryota; kingdom Metazoa; phylum Arthropoda; class Thecostraca; order Balanomorpha; family Balanidae; genus Chirona; species Chirona hameri. The sequence goes on from JAXIVJ010008185.1 coordinate 22,174, forward strand.
TGCAGGGGTAAAAAAGGTAAAATTTGCTACCAACCGAATTTGACGGAGGCCAATTTTGTTACACTTTTTCATCGAAGCTACTTTTTATCGAGTTTCATTACATTCTCATCGAAACTACATTTATACACATTTCAATTGCTACATTTCCATTTTGTTGAGTGCAAATGTTTATATCTGCTAGTGCGAAAATTCGAGAGAGAAAAAAAAACTGGCAAGCAGTTTAGCAGGTGTTGCAACGTTATTTAACCGGTCATTTTGCAGCTACGCCAGGCTTATTGTTATACCCAAGTGCCGATCTACCCACCTAGACACCAAGCTAATCGTGACTCGTGCCCTCATGGTATTGTCACCCACTTGTTGATTTAAAGTCAAAACAAGTTCAACATTTACAATAGAACAGACGACTATATTCTGCCTTCCAACATTCATCCAGACGACGTATCCAATATATCCATGTAATTGCCTATATTGATTGCCTTCCATTATCTACCTCCATTTCCCCTTCCTTCCACCCACAGGCGGATCCAGAATGGGTGGTTTGGGTAAATTGGGGGGGGGGGGGGTAATCCCGAAAAGTATCACACAATTATGAAAACTCATCGGATTTCGCTTGCTTGTGCATCGATAACTGATTTAAAACCAACTTTCCTTAGTAAAAATTGCTTAGAATTTATATTATCTAAGGAAATGTATCAAATTTGCGCCGATTTCAGGAGGAATAGGGGGCCATGTCCCCCCCCCCCCCCCTGGATCCGTCCCCATGCTTCCACCCCTGCGGCTGCATCCCCTCCGCCTCAGTCGCCGTCGGCCGGCTGTCCTGCGTCGCCGCCGTCCCAAGGTCGTCGTTAACGGCGGCGGCCGACCGACCCGGTTCGGCTGAGGGTTATTCGGGCCCGTTGTCGGGCCGCGGTGGGCGACATTGGGAAGGGGTTGACGGGGAGGCGGGTGTCGGCAGATTGATGTCGGTGTTCATACACCCATCGTCCGCCTGAAGAATATAGTTTTGAGTCTTTTGCCGATTTCTTGAAAACGGTCCAGAAAGTTGGGAATCAGACGACGGTCACGTAAACTTCGTTCAATTTGGAGTTTATCAATGACTTGAGGGTGGTCTTTCTTCATAAATGACATCACAGGCACGAAAAGGACAGTCACTGGCGCGACAAGGTTTGTCAGAAAAACAAAGCTTCTTGAGCGATTTTAGGCTAATTCCGCACTCCCAGTTTCCGAGGAAGGCGCCAAATGTGTCCCACACGTTCCCTTCTCCACGTCAGCCCAGTTTTCACAGTCACGCTGCCTACTTCCGGACAAATACAAATCATACTAGGGAGCGGCCGGGGTCGCATCCTAGCGAAAGCCGCCCGACATGGCCGGTCGCCCGACCGCCCTAACTTGTAGTGATAGTGTACCATAAAAAGCAGACTCTTGAAATCTCTACGCTTCATTGCGTTACAAACATTTTGTTTAATATGGCCTGATAAGAACTTTAAAAAAACATTTTATTAAAAGATATTGGAATATTTTGAAGTAAAATGTGATGTCCTTTATTCGTATTATGCGTGATACAAAAATGTACAAACTGTTTCACTCTCGGTCGATTCATGTTGGTGTTTTTTGCTACAATATTCTCTATCTTGGGTAGGTGAGATTGCCTTAAATGGTACGTTTAAAGTCTCTAGATTTTGCGAGAACCTTGTGATATTTGCCCATTTGTGGTGATATTTTCCCATTTCTGGCTAGCAACCTATTACATTTCAAAATATCTCCAGAAAACAGAAATCAACCAGCAGTGAAGATACAAAACAGCCCCATAAGTGTACAGGATCTACACAAACCAGAAAGTGACTCATTCATGCATATACCGCAGCAATGATAGTGTAATTTGTGTGTCTTGGAATTGGCCAGTTTTGCTACAAATCATCGTTTGGTGTAACGCTGATTTGCTACCAACGACGTTGTCGAGTTGGCGTTATTTTTTACCCCGGGGAGATTTTGTTGAAGCCGGTTGACATATTTCAGGCATGTAAACCGCTAAAATGTTTTGGCAGAGACTGCGACACGGGAACGAGATACGGTAAGAAGATATGGGAACGAAATACGGCAACAAGATACGGAAACTGGGTATGAGAAAGGGATGCTGGAACGAGATACGGGAACAGGATATGGGAATGAGATGCGGTAACTAGATATGGTAAGGAGATATCGGAACGGTGTACTAGATACGGGAAGAAGATAAGGGAGCGGGATACGGGAGCGGGATACGGGGACGGGATACGGGGACGGGATACGGGAACGGGATACGGGAACGGGATACGGGAACGGGATACGGGAACGGGATACGGGAACGGGATACGGGAACGGGATACGGGAACGGGATACGGGAATGGGATATGGGTACGGGATATGGGAACGGGATACGGGAACGGGATACGGGAACGGGATACGGGAACGGGATACGGGAACGGGATACGAGAACGGGATACGGGAACGGGATACAGGAACGGGATACGGGAACGGGGAACGGGGAACGGGGAACGGGATACGGGAACGGGATACGGGAACGAGATACGGGAACGGGATACGGGAACGGGATACGGGAACGGGATACGGGAACGGGATACGGGAACGGGATACGGGAACGGGATACGGGAACGGGATACGGGAACGGGATACGGGAACGGGATACGGGAACGGGATACGGGAACGGGATACGGGAACATGATACGGGAGCGGAATACGGGAACGGGATACGGGAACGGGATACGGGAACGGGATACGGGAACGGGATGCGGGAACGGGATACGGGAACGGGATACGGGAACGGGATACGGGAACGGGATACGGGAACGGGATACGGGAACGGGATACGGGAACAGGATACGAAAACGGTATACAGAAACGGTACACGGAAACGGTATACGGAAACGGGATACGGGATACGGGAACGGGATACGGGAACGGGATACGGGAACGGGATACGGGAACGGGATACGGGAACGGGATACGGGATACGGGATACGGGATACGGGAACGGGATACGGGAACGGGATACGGGAACGGGATACGGAATACATAATACGGAATACGAGATACGAGATACGAGATACGAGATACGAGATACGGAATACGGAATACGGAATACGGAATACGGAATACGGAATACGGAATAATGAATATGGAATACTGAATACGGAATACGGGACACTGGAAACGGCTAGCATATATAAATAAGCTGGCTATATAAATTGCGCATCGCGCAATAAAGGCCATCTAGTATATATTATAAATCCTAAAAGATGACCCGCCGCCGCCGCCGCCGCCGCCGCCGGAGTGACGCCCTAAATCGGTTCCTGTGCAGTCGTCTGATGAGTTATGAGGGTGATGTTTTCAGGACTTAAGGGTCCCCTGATTCAACAGGTCGTATCAAGTTTTGGTGGCGATCAGACCGACGGTGCGGCGTCGGCACGTGCGCGCGTGCGCCATTCGTTTAACATGGGAAACGCGACATTGAGAAATCGCGAAAAACGGGCAAGTTTCGCGCGGTTCCCCGGCCGCTTGCTAGGCAACCGAGAGTCGCAGCGATATGCGAGCAACACTATGTGATAGATAATCGATTGGCCTTGCGTATAGAATGTCGTCCAGAGCGATGTACGTGCCACGTGCAAAGTTGTACCACTTTCATGATAAAATTGGCATATTCAGGATTTAAATTGGTGCTCGGAAACCGTTCGACGTAGAAGGCTGATCCGGGCACCATTTTGCAGGCGCAGGGACCGTCTTCAAATTATGTGTTACTCAAAGCTGTGTGACTAATATTTTGGAGTTGAAGTTGAAATGCAATATTTTTGGACAATTTAATCTTTCACACCGCTGTAACACCCAAAACGAGGACAAACTTGACCGGCAAATTTACACAGACGGAGAGCGCCGTTCTTGCTGGCCTATATCCACCCAAAATATTCTGTAATTCGCTCATAGGTAACTCATGCTGACGTCAAACGTAAACGATTACCGACGCTAACGTTGCGAAATAATTTCGTCGAATAAAATGGCATCGCTAAATTTTCCCAAGACTGACACTGCCGCAGTCAAATTCACCAATGAGCGCATGATTAGCTGACGTCGCACCTCCCACCCGGGGAAATTTTGTTGAAGCCGGTTGACATATTTCAGGCATGTAAACCGCTAAAATGTTTTGGCAGAGACTGCGACACGGGAACGAGATACGGTAAAAAGATATGGGAACGAAATACGGCAACAAGATACGGAAACTGTGTACGAAAAAGGGATGCTGGAACGAGATGCGGGAACAGGATACGGGAATTAGATACGGTAACTAGATATGGTAAGGAGATATCGGAACGGTGTACGAGATACGGGAATGAGATACGGGAGCGGGATTCGGGAGCAAGATACGGGAGCGGGATACGGGAGCGGGATACGGGAGCGGGATACGGGAGCGGGATACGGGAATGGGATACGGGAACGGGATACGGGAACGGGATACAAGAACGGGAACGGGATACGGAATACGGAATACGATATACGGACTACGGAATACGGGTTACGGGAACAGGATACGGAAACTGGATACGGGAGCTGATTAAGGGATACGGTAACGGTATACGGGATACATGTACTGGATACGGGAACGGGATACGGAAACTGGATACGGGAACAGGGAGCGGGATACGGGCACGGGATACGGGCACAGGATACGGGCACGAGATACGGGAACGGGATACTGGAACGGGATACGGGAACGGGATACGGGAACGGGATACGGGAACGGGATACGGGAACGGGATACGGGAACGGGATACGGGAACGGGATACGGGAACGGGATACGGGAACGGGATACGGGAACGGGATACGGGAACGGGATACGGGAACGGGATACGGGAACGGGATACGGGAACGGGATACGGGAACGGGATACGGGAACGGGATACGGGAACGAGATACGGGAGGGAACGGGATACAAGAACGGGAACGGGATACGGAATACGAGATATTGACTACGGAATACGGAATACGGAATACTGAATACGGAATACGAGATACGGGAAACGGCTAGCAAATATAAATTAGCTGGCTATATAAATTGCGCATTGCGCAATACAGGCCCTCTAACGTTGCGAAATAATTGCGTCGAATAAAATAGCATCGCTTCAGTTTGCCCAAGACTGCCGCAGTCAAATTCATCAATGAGCGCATGACTAGCAGACGTCGCACCTCCCTCCCGGGGAGATTTTGTTGAAGCCGGTTGACATATTTCAGGCATGTAAACCGCTAAAATGTTTTGGGAGAGACTGCGACACGGGAACGAGATACGGTAAGAAGATATGGGAACGAAATACGGCAACAAGATACGGAAACTGGGTACGAGAAAAGGATGCTGGAACGAGATACGGGAACAGGATACGGGAATGAGATGCGGTAACTAGATATGGTAAGGAGATATCGGAACGGTGTACTAGATACGGGAATAAGATACGTGAGCGGGATACGGGAGCGGGATACGGGATCGGGATACAGGAGCGGGATACGGGAACGTGATACAGGAACGTGATACGGGAATGTGATACTGGAATGGGATACCGAAACAAGAAACGGAAACGGGATACGGGAACGGGGGCTGGAGTGGGAGCGCGATACGGGAGACTGGAACGGGATACGGCAACGGGATACGGCAACGGGATACGGGATTGGGATACGGGAATGGGATACGGGAATGGGATATGGGAATAGGATACGGGAATGGGATACGGGAATGGGATACGGGAATGGGATACGGGAATGGGATACGGGAATGGGATACGGGAATGGGATACGGGAATGGGATACGGGAATGGGATACGGGAATGGGATACGGGAATGGGATACGGGAATGGGATACGGGAACGGGATACGGGAATGGGATACGGGAATGGGATACGGGAATGGGATACGGGAATGGGATACGGGAATGGGATACGGGAATGGGATACGGGAATGAGATACGGGAATGGGATACGGTAACAGGATGTGATACGGGAACGGGATACGGGAACGGAATACGGGAACGGAATACGGGAACGGAATACGGGAACGGAATACGGGAACGGGATACGAGAACAGGATCCGGGAACGGGATAGGGTAACAGTATACGGAAACGGGATACGGGAACGGGATACGGGAACGGGATACGGGAACGGGATACGGGATACGGGAATGGGATACGGAACGGTATACGGGAACGCAATACCGGAACAGGATACGGGAACAGGATAGAGAACGAAATACTGGAACGGGATACGGGAACGGGATACGGGAACGGGATACGGGAACGGGATACGGGAACGGGATACGGGAACGGGATACGGGAACGGGATACGGGAACTGGATACGGGAACCGGATATAGGAACGAAATACGGGAATGGTATACGGGAACGGGATACGGGAACGATATACGGGATACGGGAACGAGATACGGGAACTGGATACGGGAACGGGATACGGGAACGGGATACGAGAACGGGATACGGTAACGGGATACGGGAACGGGATACGGGAACGGGTTAGGGGAACGGGATACGGGAACGGGATACGGGAAGGGGATACGGGAACGGGATACGGGAACGGGATACGGGAACGGGATACGGGAACGGGATACGGGAACGGGATACGGGAACGGGATACGGGAACGGGATACGGGACACGGGAACTGGATACGGGAACTGGATACGGGAACGGGATACAGGAACGGGATACGGGAATGGGATACGTGAACGGGATACCGGAGCAAGATACCGGAACAGGATACCGGAACAGGATACCGGAACAGGATACCGGAACACGACACCGGAACGGGATATGGAAGCGGGATACGGGATACGGGAACGAGATACGGGAACGAGATACGGGAACGAGATACGGGAACGAGATACGGGAACGAGATACGTGAACGAGATACAGGTACGAGATACAGGTACGGGATACAGGTACGGGATACGGGAACGAGATACGGGAACGGGATCGGGAACAGGATACGGGAACGGAATAAGGGAATGGGATACGCGAACGCGATACGAGAACGGGATACGCTAACGGAATATGCGAACGGGATGCGGGAACGTGATACGGAATACGGGATACGGGATACGGGATACGGGATACGGGATACGGGATACGGGATACGGGATACGGGATACGGTAACGGAATACGGAATATGGAACACGGAATACGGCTGGCTATATAAATTAGCTGCCTATATAAATTGCGCATCGCGCAATACAGGCCATCTAGGAACGGGAACGGGATACGGCAACGTGATACTTGATACGGGAACGGGATACGGGAACGGGATACGGGAACGGGATACGGGAACGGGATACGGGAACGGCATACGGGAACGGGATACGGGAACGAGATACGGGAACGGAACACGGGATACGGGAACCGGATACGGGAACGGGATACGGGATACGGGAACAGGATACGGTAACGGGATACGGGAACGGGATACGGGAACGGGATACGGGAACGGGATACGGTAACTGGACACGGGAACGAGATACGGGAACGGGATAAGGGAAAAGGAACGAGATACGGGAACGTGATACGGGAACGGGAACGAGACACGGGAACGGGAACGGGATACGGGAACGGGATACGGGAACGGGATACGGGAACGGGATACGGGAACGGGATACGGGAACGGGATACGGGAACGAGATACGGGAGGGAACGGGATACAAGAACGGGAACGGGATACGGAATACGAGATATTGACTACGGAATACGGAATACGGAATAATGAATACGGAATACGAGATACGGGAAACGGCTAGCAAATATAAATTAGCTGGCTATATAAATTGCGCATTGCGCAATACAGGCCCTCTAACGTTGCGAAATAATTGCGTCGAATAAAATAGCATCGCTTCAGTTTGCCCAAGACTGCCGCAGTCAAATTCATCAATGAGCGCATGACTAGCAGACGTCGCACCTCCCTCCCGGGGAGATTTTGTTGAAGCCGGTTGACATATTTCAGGCATGTAAACCGCTAAAATGTTTTGGGAGAGACTGCGACACGGGAACGAGATACGGTAAGAAGATATGGGAACGAAATACGGCAACAAGATACGGAAACTGGGTACGAGAAAAGGATGCTGGAACGAGATACGGGAACAGGATACGGGAATGAGATGCGGTAACTAGATATGGTAAGGAGATATCGGAACGGTGTACTAGATACGGGAATAAGATACGTGAGCGGGATACGGGAGCGGGATACGGGATCGGGATACAGGAGCGGGATACGGGAACGTGATACAGGAACGTGATACGGGAATGTGATACTGGAATGGGATACCGAAACAAGAAACGGAAACGGGATACGGGAACGGGGGCTGGAGTGGGAGCGCGATACGGGAGACTGGAACGGGATACGGCAACGGGATACGGCAACGGGATACGGCAACGGGATACGGGATTGGGATACGGGAATGGGATACGGGAATGGGATATGGGAATGGGATACGGGAATGGGATACGGGAATGGGATACGGGAATGGGATACGGGAATGGGATACGGGAATGGGATATTGGAATGGGATACTGGAATGGGATACGGGAATGGGATACGGGAATGGGATACGGGAATGGGATACGGGAACGGGATACGGGAATGGGATACGGGAATGGGATACGGGAATGGGATACGGGAATGGGATACGGGAATGGGATACGGGAATGGGATACGGGAATGAGATACGGGAATGGGATACGGGAACAGGATGTGATACGGGAACGGGATACGGGAACGGAATACGGGAAAGGAATACGGGAACGGAATACGGGAACGGAATACGGGAACGGGATACGAGAACAGGATCCGGGAACGGGATAGGGTAACAGTATACGGAAACGGGATACGGGAACGGGATACGGGAACGGGATACGGGAACGGGATACGGGATACGGGAATGGGATACGGAACGGTATACGGGAACGCAATACCGGAACAGGATACGGGAACAGGATAGAGAACGAAATACTGGAACGGGATACGGGAACGGGATACGGGAACGGGATACGGGAACGGGATACGGGAACGGGATACGGGAACGGGATACGGGAACGGGTTAGGGGAACGGGATACGGGAACGGGATACGGGAAGGGGATACGGGAACGGGATACGGGAACGGGATACGGGAACGGGATACGGGAACGGGATACGGGAACGGGATACGGGAACGGGATACGGGAACGGGATACGGGAACGGGATACGGGACACGGGAACTGGATACGGGAACTGGATACGGGAACGGGATACAGGAACGGGATACGGGAATGGGATACGTGAACGGGATACCGGAGCAAGATACCGGAACAGGATACCGGAACAGGATACCGGAACACGATACCGGAACGGGATATGGAAGCGGGATACGGGATACGGGAACGAGATACGGGAACGAGATACGGGAACGAGATACGGGAACGAGATACGTGAACGAGATACAGGTACGAGATACAGGTACGGGATACAGGTACGGGATACGGGAACGAGATACGGGAACGGGATCGGGAACAGGATACGGGAACGGAATAAGGGAATGGGATACGCGAACGCGATACGAGAACGGGATACGCTAACGGAATATGCGAACGGGATACGGGAACGTGATACGGAATACGGGATACGGGATACGGGATACGGGATACGGGATACGGGATACGGGATACGGGATACGGGATACGGGATACGGGATACGGTAACGGAATACGGAATATGGAACACGGAATACGGCTGGCTATATAAATTAGCTGCCTATATAAATTGCGCATCGCGCAATACAGGCCATCTAGGAACGGGAACGGGATACGGTAACGTGATACTTGATACGGGAACGGGATACGGGAACGGGATACGGGAACGGGATACGGGAACGGGATACGGGAACGGGATACGGGAACGGGATACGGGAACGGGATACGGGAACGGGATACGGGAACGGGATACGGGAACGGGATACGGGAACGGGATACGGGAACGGGATACGGGAACGGGATTCTGGAACGGGATACGGGAACGGGATACGGGAACGGGATACGGGAACGGGATACGGGAACGGGATACGGGAACGGGATACAGGAACGGGATACGGGAACGGGATACGAAAACGGGATACGGGAACGGGATTCGGGAACGGGATACGGAAACGGTATACGGGGGCGGTATACTTGAACGGGATACGGGGACGGGATACGGGGACGGGATACGGGGAAGAGATACGGGGACGGGATACGGGGACGGGATACGGGGACGGGATACGGGGACGGGATACGGGAGCGGGATACGGGAACGGGATACGGGAACGGGATACGGGAACGGGATAAGGGAACGGGGTACAGGAACGGGATATGGCAACGGGATACGGAAACGGGATACGGGAACGGGAACCGGGCACCATTTTGCAGGCGCAGCGACCGTCTTCAAATTATATGTGTTACTCCAAGCTGTGTGACTAATATTGTGGCGTTGAAGTTGAAAGGCAATATTTTTGGACAATTTAATGCTTCACACCGCCGTAACACCCAAAACGAGGACAAACTTGACCGGCAAATTTACACAGACGGATAGCGCCGTTCTTGCTGACCTATATCCACCCAAAATATTATGTAAATCGCTCATAGGTAACTTATGCTGAAGTCAAACGTAAACGATTACCGACGCTAACGTTGCGAAATAATTGCGTCGAATAAAATAGCATCGTTTAAGTTTGCCCAAGAATGACACTGCCGCAGTCAAATTCATCAATGAGCGCATGACTAGCTGACGTCGCACCTCCCACCCGGGGAGATTTTGCTGAAGCCGGTTGACATATTTCAGGCATGTAAACCGCTAAAATGTTTTGGCAGAGACTGCGACACGGGAACGAGATACGGTAAGAAGATATGGGAACGAAATACGGCAACAAGATACGGAAACTGGGTACGAGAAAGGGATGCTGGAACGAGATACGGGAACAGGATACAGGAATGAGATACGGGAACTAGATATGGTAAGGAGATATCGGAACGGTATACAAGAAACGGGAATGAGATACGGGAGCGGGATACGGGAGCGGCATAAGTGAACGGGATACGGGAACAGGATACGGGAACGGGATACGTGAACGGGATACGTGAACGGGATACGTGAACGGGATACGTGAACGGGATACGTGAACGTGATACGGGAACGTGATACGGGAACGTGATACGGGAACGTGATACGGGAAGGGGATACGGAAACAAGATACAGAAACGGGACACGGGAACGGGGACTGGAGTGGGAACGCGATACGGGATACTGGAACGGGATAAGGCAACGGGATACGGGAATGGGATACGGGAATGGGATACGGGAATGGGATACGGGAATGGGATACGGGAATGGGATACGGGAATGGGATACGGGAATGGGATACGGGAATGGGATACGGGAATGGGATACGGGAATGGGATACGGGAATGAGATACGGGAATGGGACACGGGAATGGGATACGGGAATGGGATACAGGAATGGGATACGGGAATGGGATACGGGAATGGGATGCGGGAATGGGATACGGGAATGGGATACGGGAATGAGATACGGGAATGGGATACGGGAATGGGATACGGGAATGAGATATGGGAATGGGATACGGGAATTGGATACGGGAATGGGATACGGGAATGGGATACGGGAATGGGATACGGGAATGGGATACGGGAATGGGATACGGGAATGGGATACGGGAATGGGATAAGGGAATGGGATACGGGAATGGGATACGGGAATGGGATACGGGAATGGGATACGGGAATGGGATACGGGAATGGGATACGGGAATGGGATACGGGAATGGGATACGGGAATGGGATACGGGAATGGGATACGGGAATGGGATACGGGAATGGGATACGGGAACGGGATACGGGATACGGGATACGGGAACGGGATACGGGAACGGCATACGGGATACAGGAACGGGAGACGTGAACGGGATACGGGAACGGGATACGGGAACGGGATACGGGAACGGGATACGGGAACGGGATACGGGATACGGGAACGGGATACGGGAACGAGATACGGGAACGGGATACGGGAACGGGATACGAGAACAGGATACGGGAACGGGATACGGGATACGGGATACGGGATAGGGGACACGATAACTGGATACGGGAACGGGATACGGAAACGGGATACGAGAACGGGATACGGGAACGGGAGACGGGATACGGAAACGGCATACGGGAAAGGGATACAGAATACGGGATACGGGAACGGGATACGGGGACGTGATACGGGAACGTGATACGGGAACGGGATACGCGAACGCGATACGGAAACGGGATACGGGAACGGGATACGGGAACGGGATACGGGAACGGGATACGGGAACGGGATACGGGATTGGAATATGGGAACGGGATACGGGAACGGGATACGGAAACGTGATACGGGAACGTGATACGGTAACGGAATACGGGAACGGGATACGGCAACGGGATACGGCAACGGGATACGGGAACGGGATTCGGGAACGGGATACGGAAACGGTATACGGGGCGGTATACTTGAACGGGATACGGGGACGGGATACGGGGACGGGATACGGGGACGAGATACTGGGACGGGATACGGGGACGGGATACGGGGACGTGATACGGGGACGGGATACGGGGACGGGATACGGGGACGGGATACGGGAGCGGGATACGGGAACGGGATACGGGAACGGGATACGGGAACGGGATACGGGAACGGGGTACAGGAACAGGATATGGCAACGGGATACGGGAACGGGATACGGGAACGGGATACGGGACGGGGATACGGGAACGGGATACGGGAACGGGATACGGGAACGGGATACGGGAACGGGATACGGGAACGGGATACGGGAACGGGATACGGGAACGGGATACGAGAACGGGATACGGGAACGGGATACGGGAACGGGATACGGGAACGGGATACGGGAACGGGATACGTGAACGGGATACGAGAACGGGATACGGGAACGGGATACGGGAACGGGAGACGGAATACGGAATACGGAATATGAGGTACGAGATACGGAATACAGAATACTGTATACGGAATACGGAATACGGAATACGGAATACGGAATACGGAATAGTGAAAACGGAATACGGAATACAGAATACGGGACACTGGAAACGGCTAGCATATATAAATAAGCTGGCTATATAAATTGCGCATCGCGCAATAAAGGCCATCTAGTCTCTATATTATAAATCCTAAAAGATGACCCGCCGCCGCCGCCGCCGCCGCCGCCGGAGTGACGCCCTAAATCGGTTCCTGTGCAGCCGTCTGATGAGTTATGAACGTGAATTTTGAAGAACTTTTGGGTCCTGTGATTCAACAGGTCGTATCAAGTTTTGGGGTCGATCCGACCGACGGTGCGGCGTCGGCACGTGCGCGCGTGCGCCTTTCGTTTAACATGGGAAACGCGACATTGTGAAATCGCGAAAAACGGGCAAGTTTCGCCCGGTTCCCCGGCCGCTTGCTCGGCAACCCAGAATCGCAGCGATATGCGATCAACACTATGTGATAGATAATCGATTGGCCTTGCGTATAGGATGTCGTCCAGAGCGATGCGCGTGCCACGTGCAAAGTTGTGACCACTTTCATGATAAAATTGGCATATTCAGGATTTAAATTGGTGCTCGGAAACCGTTCGACGTAGAAGGCTGAACCGGGCACCATTTTGCAGGCGCAGCGACCGTCTTCAAATGATATGTGTTACTCAAAGCTGTGTGACTAATATTTTGGAGTGGGATTTGAAATGCAATATTTTTGGACAATTTAATCCTTCACACCGCCGTAACCCCCAAAACGAGGACAAACTTGTCCGGCAAATTTACACCGACGGATAGCGCCGTTCTTGCTGACCTATATCCACCCAAAATATTATGTAAATTGCTCATAGGTAACTTATGCTGAAGTCAAACGTAAATGATTACCGACGCTAACGTTGCGAAATAATTGCGTCGAATAAAATAGCATCATTTAAGTTTGCCCAAGACTGACACTGCCGCAGTCAAATTCATCAATGAGCGCATGACTAGCAGACGTCGCACCTCCCTCCCGGGAAGATTTTGTTGAAGCCGGTTGACATATTTCAGGCATATAAACCGCTAAAATGTTTTGGCAGAGACTGCGACACGGGAACGAGATACGGTAAGAAGATATCGGAACGAAATACGGCAACAAGATACGGAAACTGGGTACGAGAAAGGGATGCTGGAACGAGATGCGGGAACAGGATACGGGAATGAGATGCGGCAACGAGATGCGGCAACAATATGGTAAGGAGATATCGGAACGGTGTACTAGATACGGGAATAAGATACGGGAGCGGGATATTGGAACGGGATACGGCAACGGTATACGGGAATGGGATACGGGAGCAGGATATGGGATACGGGAACGGGATACGGGAACGGATACGGGAACGGATACGGGAACGGATACGGGAACGGATACGGGAACGGATACAGGAACGGATACGGGAACGGATACGGGAACGGATACGGGAACGGATACGGGAACGGATACGGGAACGGATACGGGAACGGATACGGGAACGGATACGGGAACGGATACGGGATATGGGAACGGGATACGGGAACGGATACGGGAACGGATACTGGAACGGATACGGGAACGGATACGGGAACGGAATACGGGAACCGGATACGGGAACGGGATAAGGGAACGGGATGCGGGAACGGGATACGGGAACGGGATACGGGAACGGGATACGGGAATGGGATACGGGATACGGGAACGGGATACGGGAACGGGGTACGGGAACGGGATACGGGAACGGGATACGGGAACGGGATACGGGAACGGGATACGGGAACGGGATACGGGAACGGGATACGGGAACGGGATACGGGAACGGGATACGGGAACGGGATACGGGAACGGGATACGGGAACGGGATACGGGAACGGGATACGGGAACGGGATACGGGACACGGGAACTGGATACGGGAACTGGATACGGGATACAGGAACGGGATACGGGAATGGAATACGGGAAAAGGATACCGGAGCAGGATACCGGAACAGGATACCGGAACAGGATACCGGAACAGGATACCGGAACACGATACCGGAACGGGATATGGAAGCGGGATACGGGATACGGGAACGAGATACAGGTACGGGATACAGGTACGGGATTTAGGTAAGGGATACGGAACGAGATTCGGGAACAGGATACGGGAACTGGGAAAGTCTATATGGTAAGGAGATATAGGAACGGTGTACAAGATACGGGAATGAGATACGGGAGTGGGATACGGAAGAGGGATACGGAAACGGGATACGGAAACGGGATACGGAAACGGGATACGGAAACGGGATACGGAAACGGGATACGGAAACGGGATACGGAAACGGGATACGGAAACGGGACACGGAAACGGGATACGGAAACGGGATACGGAAACGGGATACGGAAACGGGATACGGAAACGGGATACGGAAACAGGATACGGAAACGGGATACGGAACGGGATACGGAAACGGGATACGAAACGGGATACGGAAACGGGATACGGGAACGGGAACTGGAGCGGGAACGGGATACGGGAACGGGATACAGGAACGGGATATGGGAACGGGATACGGGAACGGGATACGGGAACGGGATACGGGAACGGGATACGGGAACGGGATACGGGAAAGGGATACGGGAACGGGATAAGGGAACGGGATACGGGAACGGGATACGGGAACGGGATACGGGAACGGGATACAGGATACGGGAACGGGATACGGGAACGGAATACGGGAACGGGATACGGGAACGGGATACGGGAACGGGATACGGGAACGGGATACGGGAACAGGATACGGGAATGGGATACGAGAATGGGATAAGGGGATGGGATACGGGAACGTGTACGGGAACAAAATACGGAAACGAGATACGGAAACGAGATACGGGAACGGGATACGGGCACGGGATACGGGAACGGGTTACGGGAACGTGATACGGAAACTGGATACGGGAACTGATTAAGGGATACGGTAACGGTATACGGGATACGGGAACGGGATACGGGATACTGGGACGGGATACAGGAACGGGACACAGGAACGGGATACAGGAACGGGATACAGGAACGGGATACGGAACGTGAGACGGGAACGGGATACGGGAACGGGATACGGGAACGGGATACGGGAACGGGATACGGGAACGGGATACGGGAACGGGATACGGGAACGGGATACGGGAACGGGATACGGGATACGGGAACGGGATACGGGAACGGGATACGGGAACGGGATACGGGAACCGGATACGGGAACCGGATACGGGAACCGGATACGGGAACCGGATACGGGAAACGGATACGGGAACCAGATACGGGAACGGAAAACGGGAACGGGATACGGGAACAGGATACGGGAACGGGATACGGGAACGAGATACGGGAACGGGATACGGTAACGGGATACGGAAACGGGATACGGGAATGGGATACGGGAATGGGATACGGGAATTGGATACGGGAATCGGATACGGGAATGGGATACGGGAACAGGATACGGGAACGGGATACGGCATACGGTATACGGGAATATGATACGGGAACGGGATACGGGAACGGGATACGGGAACGGGATACGCGAACAGGATACGGGAACGGGATACGGAACGTGATACGGGAACGGGATACGGGAACGGGATACGGTAACGGGATACGGGAATGGGTACGGGAATGGCATACGGGAATTAGATACGGGAATCGGATACGGGAATGGGATACGGGAATGGGATACGGGAATGGGATACGGGAACGGAATACGGGAACGGAATACGGGAACGGAATACGGGAACGGAATACGGGAATGGAATACGGGAATGGAATACGGGAACGGAATGCGGGAACGGAATACGGGAACTGGATACGAGAACGAGATAGGGGAACGGGATACGGGAACGGGATGCGGGAACGGGATAGGGTAAAGAGATACGGAAACGGGATACGGGAACGGGATACGGGAACGGGATACGGGAACGGGATACGGGAACGGGATACGGGAACGGGATACGGGAACGGGATACGGGAACGGGATACGGGAACGGGATACGGGAACGGGATACGGGAACGGGATACGGGAACGGGATACGGGAACGGGATACGGGAACGGGATACGGGAACGAGATACGGGAACAGGATACGGGAACGGGATATGGGAACGGGATACGGAAACGGGATACGGGAACGGGATACGAGAACGGGATACAGTTGCATGATACGGGAACGGGATACGGGAACGGGATACGGGAACGGGATACGGGAACGGGATACGGGAACGGGATACGGGAACGGATACGGGAACGGGATACGGGAACGGGATACGGGAACGGGATACGGGATACGGGATACGGGATACGGGAACGGGATACGGGAACGGGATACGGGAACGGGATACGGGAACGGGATACGGGAACGGGATACGGGAACGGGATACGGGAACGGGATACGGGAAAGGGATACGGGAACGGGATACGGGAACGGGATACGGGAACGGGATACGGGATACGGTATACGGGAATAGGATACGGGAACGGGATACGGGAACGGGATACGGTAACGGGATACGGTAACGGGATACGGTAACGGGATACGGGAATGGGATACGGGAACGGGATACGGGAACGGGATACGGCACACGGTATACGGGAATAGGATACGGGAACGGGATATGGGAACGGGATACGGGAACGGGATATGCGAACAGGATACGGGAACGGGATACGGGAACGGGATACGGGAACGGGATACGGGAACAGGATACGGGAACGAGAACTGGATACTGGAACGGGATAATGGAACGGGAACGGGATACGGGAACGGGATACGGGAACGGGATACGGGAACGGGATACGGGAACGGGATACGGGAACGGGATACGGGAACGGGATACGGGAACGGGATACGGGAACGGGGTACGGGAACATGATACGGGAACGGGATACGGGAACGGGATACGGGAACGGGATACGGGAACCGGATACGGGAACCAGATACGGCAACCAGATACGGGAACCGGAAACGTTAACGGAATACGGGAACAGGATACGGGAACGGGATACGGGAACGAGATACGGGAACGAGATACGGGAACGGGATACGGTAACGGGGAACGGTAACGGGATACGGTAACGGGATACGGTAACGGGATACGGTAACGGGATACGGGAAAGGGAGACGGGAACGGGATACAAGAACGGGAACGGGATACGGAATACGACATACGGACTACGGACTACGGAATACGGGATACGGGTACGGAATACGAAATACCGGAACGGGATACGGGAATGGGATACGGGAACGGGATACGGGAACGGGATACGGGATCGGGATACGGAAACGGGATACGGAAACGGGATAGGGGAACGGGATACATAAACGGGATACGGGAACGGGATACGGAATACGGGAACGGGATACGGGAACGGGATACGGGAACGGGATACGGGAACGGGATACGGGAACGGGATACGGGAACGGGATACGGGAACGGGATACGGGAACGGGATACGGGAACGGGATACGGGAACGGGATACGGGAACGGGATACGGGAACGGGATACGGGAACGGGATACGGGAACGGGATACGGGAACGGGATACGAGAACGGGATACGGGAACGGGATACGGGAAAGAGATACGGGAACAGGATACGGGAACGGGATACGGGAACGGGATACAGAACGTGATACGGGAACGGATTACGGGAATGGGATACGGAAACGGGATACGGGAATTGGATAAGGGAACGAGATACTGGAACGGGAACGGGATACGGGAACGGGATACGGGAACGCGATACGGGAACGGGATACGGGAACGGGATACGGGATACGGGAACGGGATACGGAAACGGGAAGGATACGGGATCGGATACGTAAACGGGATACAATATACGGGAACTGGATACGGAACGGGATACGAGAACGGGAAACAGTAAGGGGATTCGGAAAATGGATACGGGAGCGGGATAAAGGATACGAGATCGGACACGTGAACGGGATACGGGATACGGAAACGGGAAACGGGAAACGGGAAACGAGATACGGGAACGGGATACGGGAATGGGATACGAGAACGGGATACAGGAACGGGATACGGGAACGGGATACGGGAACGGGATACGGGAACGGGATACGGGAACGGGATACGGGAACGGGATACGGGAACGGGATACGGGAACGGGATACGGGAACGGGATACGGGAACGGGATACGGGAACGGGATACGGGAACGGGATACGGTATACGGGAACAGGATACGGAAACGAGAAACTAGATACGGGATACGGGTTACGGGAACGGGATACGGGAACGGGATATGGGAACGGGATACGGGAACGGGATACGGGAACCGGATACGGGAACCGGATACGGGAACGGGATACGGGAACGGTATACCGGAACGTGATACGGGAACGGGATACGGGAACGGGATACGGGAACGGGATACGGGAACGGGATACGGGAACGGGATACGGGAACGGGATACGGGAACGGGATACGGGAACGGGATTCGGGAACGGTATACGGGAACGGGATACGGGAACGGGATACGGGAACGGGATACGGGAACGGGATACGGGAACGGGATACGGGAACGGGATACGGGAACGGGATACGGGATACGGGAACGGGATACGGGAACGGGATACGGGAACGGGATACGGGAACGGGATACGGGAACGGGATACGGGAACGGGATACGGGAATGGGATACGAGAATGGGATAAGGGGATGGGATACGGGAACGGGTACGGGAACAGAATACGGAAACGAGATACTGAAACGAGATGCGGGAACCGGATACGGGCACGGGATACGGGAACGGGTTACGGGAACGTTATACCGAAACTGGATACGGGAACTGATTAAGGGATACGGTAACGGTATACGGGATACGGGAACGGGATACGGGATACTGGGACGGGATACAGGAACGGGACACAGGAACGGGATACAGGAACGGGATACAGGAACGGGATACGGAACGTGATACGGGAACGGGATACGGGAACGGGATACGGGAACGGGATACGGGAACGGGATACGGGAACGGGATATGGGAACTGGATACGGGAACAGGATACGGGAACCGGATACGAGATACGGGATACGGGATACGGAATACGGGATACGGGATACGGGATACGGGATACGGGATACGGGATACAGGATACGGGAACGGGATACGGGAACGGGATACGGGAACGGGATACGGGAACGGGATACGGACACGGGATACGGACGCGGGATACGATAACGGGATACGGGTTACGGCAACAGGAAAGGGAACGTGATACGGGAACGTGGTACGGGAACGGGATACGGGAACGAGATACGGGAACGGGATACGGGAACAGGATATGGGAACGGAATACGGGAACGGGATACGGGAACGGGATACGGGAACGGGATACGGAAACGGGATACGGGAACGGGATACGGGAACGGGATACGGGAACGGGATACGGGAACGGGATACGGGAACTGGATACGGGAACGAGATACGGGAACGGGATACGGGAACGGGATACGGGAACGGGATACGGGAACGGGATACGGGAAAGGGATACGGGAACGGGATACGGGAACGGGATACGGGAACGGGATGCGGTAACGGGATACGGGAACGGGATACAGGAACGGGAACGGGATACGGGAACGGGATACGGGATACGGGAACAGGATACGGGATACGGGAACGGGATACGGGAACGGGATACGGGAACGGGATACGGGAACGGGATACGGGAACGGGATACGGGAACGGGATACGAGAACGGGATACGGGAACGGGATCGGGAACGGGATACAATAACGGGAACGGGATACGGAATACGGAATACGAGATACGGACTACGGACTACGGACTACGGAATACGGAATAAGGAATAAGGAATAAGGAATACGGAATACGAGATATGGACTACGGAATACGGAATACGAGATACGGACTACGGACTACGGAATACGGAATACGGAATAAGGAATACGGAATACTGAATACGGAATACGGGACACTGGAAACGGCTAGCATATATAAATAAGCTGGGTATATAAATTGCGCATCGCGCAATAAAGGCCCTCTAGTAGTAATATATGATGGTGATGGTGCTGCCAATCTAGACACCGGGGTGTTCGCTTTTACTGCGTAATAGATGTCGACAAAAAAAAAATTGTGTCATACATTTGGCAGCACAAAGACATAAAGACATAAAAGAAAAGTGCAACAAAGAGCCTCTTGGGCCCATCCGAGGTTGCACCCCACCCCACCCACACCCACACCCACCCCCCCCCCCCCCTCCACCAGTCTCGCCCCTTCAAATCACCTTACTCTACCTGCATAAAAGAAGGCTAATCCCACGAGTATTTATGAACTAATCCCTTCTCTGTAAAGTATTTATCTAATCTAATTTTGAAGGAAGCAAGTGTTACTGCATCAGCGACATCCCCTGGTAGCATATTCCAATGTCCTACAACCCTTCTACTGAAAAATGACTGTCGTAGCCTAGTCCTACTTTGTTTCATAATGAGTTTATGCTGATGACCTCTACCTCGATTTTCCCTATTGTACTCAAACATACCCTTTAAATATCCAGAATGCTGACTATTTACAAATTTGAAGACTTCAATTAGATCTCCTCTTAGCCTTCTATATCTAAGTGAAAACATACCCAATTTCTTTAATCTATCTTCATAAGGTAAACTACCAAGACAATTAACCATTTTTGTTGCCCTTTTTTGAACTCTTTCTAACAACCAGCAATCTTTCTCATATGTTGGAGACCAGGCTTGTACACAATACTCCAAATGTGGTCTAACGTATGCACAATACAGTTTTGTTATTACCTTTTCACTCTTGTAGGAAACATTTCTGTTAATGGCCCCTAGCATTCTAAGTGCCTTTTTCCTAGCTTCTACAACCTGGTATGACGCTGATAGTCTATTGTTTACCACGACACCTAAATCTCTTTCCTTTTCAATCTGCTCCATTTTCTGCCCACCCATTTCATACCTATGTTTACTGCTAACCCGTCCAGCGTGCATAATCTTACATTTACTCAAATTGAATTTCATCTGCCATGCTTCAGACCACTCAACTAGCTTGTCCAGATCTGATTGAAAAACATCCTGATCATGTTTTCCTCTAATAATCCTGACAACTTTTAGATCGTCTGCAAATTTCAAGACTTTGCTGTCTATACTGTTCTCAATTGCATTCACAAATATTATAAAAAGCAATGGGCCCAGGACTGAGCCCTGTGGAACCCCACTGAGAACCTCCTTCCATTGTGATTGGCACCCATTCAATATAACCCTTTGCTGGCGTCCTGAAAGCCACGTTTCTATCCAATCCAGAATCTTGCCCCTGATCCCATGAATTTTAAGTTGCAACCCCAGTCTTGTATGGGGAACTTTGTCAAATGCTTTACTGAAATCAAGAAAAGCTACATCTAGCTGTTTACCCTGATCAAAGCTATATGTTGCAACATCCAAAAACTCCAGAAGATTAGTTAAACAAGAACGGCCCTTCCTAAAGCCATGCTGTGTATCCTTGATGAGTTCATTTTGCTCCAAGAATTCAACAATCTTATCTTTGATGATTGATTCAAGCACCTTGCAGACTAATGAGGTCAGACTAACTGGCCTATAGTTTTCCTCTTTACTTCTATCTCCCTTTTTATGAATAGGAACAACATTTGCTCTTTTCCAATCAAGTGGAATTTTACTATCTGCAAGTGATTTAGAAAATATTATGGCTAATGGAACCGACAACTCCCTTTCAGATTCTCTTAAAAGTCTAGCATGGATTTCATCAGGTCCTTCTGCCTTGTTAGGCCTTACTTTCTTTAGATATTCTAGAACAAGTTCACTACTTATGCCACCTAGCTCTCCTATAGTCTCCTCTGTCTCTAGCTCAGGCTGAAGTGCTGCAATACTACTCTGGTCCTCGATAGTAAAGACAGATTGAAACTGATCATTAAGCACTTCAACCATTTCACTGTCCTTGCTAACTAACACATCATCTACCTTAAATGGACCTATATTTTTGGAAACTGTACTTAACTTATAAAAACTGAAGAACTTCTTACTATCTGCATTACAATGTCTAGCTAAATCAAGTTCCTTTGCCCTTTTAGCTGCTCTGACCTTTTTCTTAACTGAATTTCTTGCATTCTGGTAGGCCTTCTGATTTATATCTAGTGAAGATCCCTTCAAAATGCCAAATGCACTTCTTTTAGCTTGTATAGCACTCCTTACTTCTGGGGTAAGCCAAACTGGATTGCCCTTGGTTCTGTTACGTTTGTGCCTGAGGGGTATATGCCGATTTTGAATTTGGCTTAATCTAGCTTTGAAAACATTCCAGGCCTCACATGCATCTAAGCCTGCCAACTCAACGTTCCATTTTATCTGTGCGAGGTCATTTCTAATACCATCAAAATCAGCCCGGCTGAAGTTTGGAACCATAATAAGGTTATCTTTGGGCCTCATTTCTGATGAGATATTGAATTTAACCATATTGTGATCACTGGTTCCTAGACCTGCACAAATACTTATGTCACTAACTAGATCACTGTTGTCTGAGAATACAAGGTCTAGAATGGAGCAATGTCTGGTTGGCTCTGTTACAAACTGATGCATGAAAAGCTCCTCTTCAAAGATTTGCCTATACAACCTACACTCATTTGTTTCCTCTGCTATACTTTCGTATCCTCTTAAGTTAAAATCTCCCATAATAAGACACTGAGCCCGAAAGTTCCTACGTATTTCCTCACAAATATCTTGGTCTGTTTCAGCTTGGGAGTTCCTTGGAAGATTCCCTGGTCTGTAAAATGCACCTATCCTCAACCTTCCTCTGTTTCCTGTACCAATTTTAATGTCAAGCCAGATTGATTCTACTTCTTTTACTTTACTAGAATCATCAACTCTAGTAGTGCAGTACAAGCTATTTACATATACAAACACTCCGCCTCCCTGCCGTGATTCTCTGCAGTATGAGAACATGTTATACCCTTGTAACTCGAAATCCTGTAGCCTATCCCTATTATACCCCTCACTAACCCATGTCTCGGTTACACAAATGATATCAGGCTTTTCAAGGGCAACATAACACTCAAACTCATCAAATTTAGACCTAATACTTTGGGCATTCAGCAACACACATGTGATCTTATACTTTGAGCTGACTCTACTAATTCTGAGGGAATTATGATCTACTGTCCTATTCTGACATGAACTTTTACCAATGCTTACTTCCTGATGCCCTAGTACTAGCATCCCTGAACCCCCCCTCCTACCTAGTTTCCCTGAATGACACTTCTGTAGGCATCTCCCAAAGCCCTTGCCCCCTCATCCGATAAGTGAAGCCCATCCTTCATATAGTACCTATGCCACTCATAGAACTGATCCCATAAGTCTACATATCTAAGCCCCATAGCTGAACATAAGTTCTGAACTGAGCTGTTCACAGACAGAGCTCTCGAGTACCACTCCTCACTGGCTCCACAGCGAGGGAGGATGCCAGTCACAATGACTGGTTTTCTGTACTCCTTCAACCTCTGCAGCAGGCTCCGGTACTCCGCTACTATTCTCACACTCTGCCTAGGTCCTATGTTGTTCACCCCCACCTGTATTATAACTGTCTCCGGGCTACTCCTACCAAGTTCTGCCTCAATGACAGGGCCCATATCAACTACTTTTGCCCCCGGTTTGACTATACATTTGTCCCTCTTCCCACAGAATGTTCGCCTTAAGGGCCTTACCCTTGAGTCCCCAACCACTAAATGCTGAATCTGTTCCCTGTCACTTTCAGCTGCTGACTCTAACGCACTGAACCTATTTGCTATTGTAACCTGCTGATGTTCCCTGGGGCTGTACTGCCTGACTCTACCCTGAACTTTTGTCCATCCCTCCTGATCCCCTTCCCTCTTCCTCCTCCAGATTCTGCTACCACCCTCCATTACCCAGCACCCCTCCTCATCCTTACTGTCTGTGGCCCTAGCATTACTTTCCACAATGTTGAGTCTCCAGAAACGTGACCCTCCAACACACTTCCAAACCCCAGCCGTACTATCCACCTTTGCCTTATCCTCCTCCCTTATGCCCCTATCAGAACTACCACTGGTCCCTGATCCTGTAGGCTCCTTTTCTGACCCCCTAACCACGATCTGCGCATACGTTCCTTGGTCAGGAGCTACACCCTCCTGCGGCTCATCTCTACACCTACACTTACTTAACTGCGCCTCAAGCTCCGCTACTCTAGCCTGGAGGGCCTCTAGCTCTGCTACCTTCGCCTGCATCCTAGTCATGCTCATTTGAATACACTAGTAACTTAGGTATATAACTTAGGTACTATGCACTTTTCAATACTTTACTAACTTAACTTTTTTTTTCTTTTTTTCTTCTTCTAAACCTTAACTAGATCTAGGTAAAGCTAGTGACACAAATCAGCTATGAGTGCACCTAATACTAGACTAAATATCTAATCCTTAAATAAACTGAATACTAAATACACCTTAATTATCCCTAATTTTCTAAAATATCTACTTATCCAACCCTGCAACTAATAACACAAAAATAAGACTAAGACAATTTTGGCGCACACAAGCTAGAATGAAAAGTCCTTTAAAAAGCAAGTAAGAGGTAACAGCTAACTATGAATGCTTAAAAATAATACTTAAACGATCCACGAAACTAAATATCTAATCCTTATATCTAAATATAATGTGGTTCCTCAAAAAATACACAAAACAACAGAGCTATCCAACAGCCACTTAGCTTGACTAAAGCAGGGTTCAGAAGGGAAAAGGATAGGAGTTCAAAGGATTTCCCTGTTATTAAATATATATATATATATATATATGACGTCACCAACCCAACTTTCCGCTTAAAACTAAAAGGTGAATATCTTCCAAGATAAGCAATTTTGTCGGAAAAAAGTTCACGAACATGTTCAGCTGACCTCGCCTGACATGTAGACATACAATTATGTGTGATTCAACAATTTTAAAGAAGGTGGGACAGTCCCTTTAAGTATCCAGAACGCTGACCATTTACAAAATTGAAGACTTCAATTATATCTCCTCTTATCCTTCTATATCTAAGTGAAAACATACTCAATTTCTTGAATCTGTCTCAGGGGCGGCGCCACAGATTTTTTCCAGGGGTGGCAAAATTGACTGAGTAGGTATACGCATGTATCCTCTACTGGGAAAAAGTGGCACGGAAATATACAATGTCTATAAACCTCGCGACAAACAAGATTAACACATTCACATTTCGTCCTATTTTTGTGTTATTAATTAGCTGATAGGTATCTATTTTTGCAAGTTCTTCAAATATTTTAGCACATTTCATTTTGATAGCGGACCCATCAAATATTACTAGCACCCCACGATGAATTAACTAGGTATCGCGTTTTAACCCGCGCACTGCAGGGGGGGTTGATTTCCGCCCCCCCTCAGGTTTTTCAAAGATAGCGAAAAAACAGCGGCGCGCAGCGCCGCTGGGTTTTAGCACACCTGTTAGGACATCAATTGCGCACACTTAAAAAAAACTCGGGTCATCTCAGGTCAGGTCACCAGACCAGGTCAAGTGACCCCACCTCCAAAAATGTTTGCAGTTGTGCCAAAGCCAGAGTTTTTCACCGATCAGTTTGCAACTTACAGAATGTCATGAGCGCATATGTACTTACAATTCGTTTATCTCAGAATTTTGATATCGTTGACTTAAGGTCAGGTCAATTTCGTAACCTCCCCATAATAAGTCAATGGGGAAATATACAAATGCTTCCTATTTCAAGGATATGCATGATATTAGTCCAATTACTTCTGGATCATGTTATTATAGGATATTCTTGATGATTCAAGTTTAATGTGTTCAGTGACCCCTATTGGGTCATTTGGGGTCATGCAAGGTCACCATCACCTTTTTGTCAATAACTCCCGACATAATGAAGACAGAAAAGTAAAACAGACATCAACGTGTTTGTCTCGTCGAGATACGTCTTCCCATACGCAACATGCCCTACTTGGGTCACCACTTGACCTTGTCCTGAGGTCAAATTGTTAAGTTGACTTAACAAGGTCACCATGTATATCATTCAAAGTGCCTTGACAATATAAACACAATGGCGTTAACAGTTTTCCGTTATCTTTATTAAGTAAAAAGTTTTTAGCAAACAAAAACGGATTTTTTCTTTTTGCCTCTGGAGCCTCAAATATTGACCTGAGATCAAATCTGAGGACACCGTGGCGATTGGAAATTTCACTGTCTGGCGATGGCCTTTTCCCGTTTATTTCTATCTAGCATCGTTTCTGAGATATATGGGAATTTCTGGAGCGATGTCCTAAAACAGGAAAAAATGCAACATTTGACCTTTGATGACCTCTGGTGACCTCAATTGTGACCTGACCTAAAAGAACACTGAAATACTTTCGATAGAACATGTATCAAGATATCAAATGCCTTTTTCCGCTTCTCGCTACGTAGCGTAGTTTTCGAGATCTCAGGGGGGGGGCGGAAATCAACCCCCCTGCAGTTCGTGTTCGGCGCAAAGCCCCTGCAGTGCGCGGGTTAAGATGGTCCACAATTTATAATAAGCAAATAATAGCTTCTGTAAGTATAATCTAGGAACTCAGTACGTGGGACAGGAATTAGGAGAAAAAAACGAGTATACTCGTTTCTTACATATGTAACGGTTGTACAATATTTCAGTGGCGCTGTTCCCTAGGGAAACCGCCAGCCGCGCGCGGAACCGGCGTCGCTTTTGTCGTGATGGGGGTTGCGGGTGTTGCTCCGGGATTGGATCGGTGTGGAGATTGTGGCAGCACGGTCATGTCGAACCATGATGATTAGGGTCATGTGCAAGCATGTGGAACAATACAGAGTTTCGTTAGCAAACTAGAGTGGTATGAGAGACGACGACGCTACCTGAAAGGCAGGAACAGGAACACGCAACACATATGCGTGTTCTCGAGATTGCCTTACTGCGTTGGCGAGTAAGGCAATGTTTGAATGTTGCGGTGGGTAGAGGTCAAGTACAAAATAAGAAGTATAATTATTTCGTTATTATTTCGCAATTGGTATAAACATGCAAGTTTGGCAATGTCAAGACAATTATGACATATCAAGACATATGAACAGCAAACACACCACCCCGTGGACGCGTTTGGTCATACAGAATTGCTCGGCACCGTGTGATTAGACGAAATTATACACACGGTGTAGCGACACATGACGTGTGTCGCTAACTCTTTGAGTTATCGATATATATACGGTTTTGTTAAGGACACCCATATATAGGCGACATTTTACTTTTGATGAACTCTGGTGACCTCAGTATTGACCGGCCTAAGAAATGGCCGGTATATTTTCGATAGAGCTTGTCTCGAGATATCTAATGTCGTTTTCCGCTGATCGCTACACCGTGTGGTTTTTTAGATCTTAGGGTGACGGCTATCCGCCCTCTCCCTGCAATATGTGGTTGGCGCGAACCCCGGATGGCCACGGGTTAACATTCATTATTACGAGATAGCGCGCCTTTCCGTGGTGTATGGGACAAATCTGAATATGAGCGGCCCGACCCGGCCCGGCCCGGCCCGACCCGACCCGACCCGACCCGACCCGACCCGACCCGACCCGTGGCGACGCTTTTGACAAGCTAATATCTCTGCAACCGACACGTCCGACTGACAAGCGGGCTTCTTTGCTGAACAGCCCCATCCAACCTACCCTGTTTGAGACCAGTGCCGACTCACGTGGGTGACTACCGCTGCGCGTGGCGCGTGCCGCGCGAGGGGTGTTGGAAACTGTTTCCTCACAATAAATCCGCAACGGCTAAGCCGATTGTGTTCAAATTTGGTGTGTGGTTAGGGACCCCTCCGCCACCACTTTCCCACATGTTATTGACGGGGTGCCTATGCACGTGCGCACGTGCTCACCCCTATTCTATATCTCAGGAACGGCTGAGCCGATTGTGTTCAAATTTGGTGTGGGGCTAGGGACCCCTCAGCCGACGCTTTCCCACAAGTCAGGGGTGGGGTGCTTCTGCACGTGCGCACGTGCACACCCCTATTATATATATCAGGTACGGCTGAGCCGATTGTGTACAAATTTTGTGCGTGGTTAGGGACCTCTCAGCCGCCACTTTCCCACAAGTCAGGGGTGGGGTGCTTCTGCACGTGCGCACGTGCGCACCCTTTTTATGTCTCAGAAACTACTTGCCCGATGGAGTTGAAATTCACCATACATTTTCTTCCCGCTCGCTCGTTCATCGCCAACTTCGGCGTCTTACTGGTATTGTATTTCTATCATTAAAATATAACGCGTCTGCCCCGTCTTTCCCGCCTCTGCCCTGTCGTGCCCTGCCGCTGCCCTACCCTGCTCCACCATCAATCTTGCCCTCCCCACCTCTGTCTTGGTTTGCCCTGCCTTGCCTTGCCTTGTTCTGCCTTGCCTTGCCTTGCTCTGCCCTGCCTTGCCTTGATCTTCCCTGCCTTGCTTTGCCTTGCCTTGCCTTGCCTTGCCTTGCCTTGCCTTGCCTTGCCTTGCCTTGCCTTGCCTTGTCTTGCCTTGCCTTGCCTTGCCTTGCCTTGCCTTGCCTTGCCTTGCCTTGCCTTGCCTTGCCTTGCCTTGCTCTGCCCTGCCTTGCCTTCCCTTGCCTTGCCCTGCCCTGCCTTGCCTTGCTCTGCCCTGCCTTGCCTTGATCTGCCCTGCCTTGCCTTGCCTTGCCCTGCCTTGCCCTGCCTTGCCCTTCCTTGCCCTGCCTTGCCCTGCCTTGCCCTGCCTTGCCCTGCCTTGCTCTGCCTTGCTCTGCCTTGCTCTGCCTTGCCCTGCCTTGCCCTGTCCTGTCCCTCCCTGTCCCTCCCTGTCCCTCCCTGTCCCTCCCTGTCCTGTCCCTCCCTGTCCTGTCCCTCCCTGTCCTGTCCCTCCCTGTCCTGTCCCTCCCTGTCCTGTCCCTCCCTGTCCTGTCCCTCCCTGTCCTGTCCCTCCCTGTCCTGTCCCTCCCTGTCCTGTCCCTCCCTGTCCTGTCCCTCCCTGTCCTGTCCCTCCCTGTCCTGTCCCTCCCTGTCCTGTCCCTCCCTGTCCTGTCCCTCCCTGTCCTGTCCCTCCCTGTCCTGTCCCTCCCTGTCCTGTCCCTCCCTGTCCTGTCCCTCCCTGTCCTGTCCCTCCCTGTCCTGTCCCTCCCTGTCCTGTCCCTCCCTGTCCTGTCCCTCCCTGTCCTGTCCCTCCCTGTCCTGTCCCTCCCTGTCCTGTCCCTCCCTGTCCTGTCCCTCCCTGTCCTGTCCCTCCCTGTCCTGTCCCTCCCTGTCCTGCCCCTCCCGGTCCTGTCCCTCCCGGTCCTGTCCCTCCCTGTCCTGTCCCTCCCTGTCCTGTCCCTCCCTGTCCTGTCCCTCCCTGTCCTGTCCCTCCCTGTCCTGTCCCTCCCTGTCCTGTCCCTCCCTGTCCTGTCCCTCCCTGTCCTGTCCCTCCCTGTCCTGTCCCTCCCTGTCCTGTCCCTCCCTGTCCTGTCCCTCCCTGTCCTGTCCCTCCCTGTCCTGTCCCTCCCTGTCCTGTCCCTCCCTGTCCTGTCCCTCCCTGTCCTGTCCCTCCCTGTACTGTCCCTCCCTGTCCTGTCTCGCCCTGCTTGGCCCTGTTCTGCCCGTTGCCGCCACCCTGTCCTGCCCCGCCCAGTGGCGCCGGCACAGCGGTTGCATTGGCGTGCTCTCGGTTAGATAAGTCAATTTAGATTACCCGATACAGTGCGGAAGTTTCGGTCAAATTGGCGAATATTATGGTCATGACTAGATGTGGTCATGACACTCCACGATATTTCGACAATTTTTTCTGCAAATGTTAACCCTCATCTCTCACTTTTTATTCAAAATTGGTCTGTAGGGTTATCTTGGGTCTTGAATTCAGCTGTGGCAATATCAGCTCGATCTAACATCAGGTTTTTGAGTTATAGCCTCGGACATTTTGGCAAGGTCACACTGCAGAGGTATGTGTGAAGGCCAAAATAACGCATTTGACTTAACTAAATATAACAAATAATTATATGGCTGAATTTGCAATGAAACAGAGATTCTATTTCCGGGCTTTTATACGTGACCTTGAATGGCCTTGAAACCGTGACTTCGTGACCTTGTTTTCGTTGACCTCGTGTGACCCCGGGTGCACCTCTGATTTCAATTTTTCACATTGCAAAATACTTGTTAATATATTGCCTAACAACGCAAACAATATTAAAAGTGCGCTTTTCCTCTAATTTCCATATTTTCCGCCAATATGCGTGCGTGTTTTCGAATTACCTCCAAGGGGAGGAGTAACGGGCGGATATCTCAGCTACCATTGCAGGTAAAGACCCTATTTTTGGTATACACATTGTCAGGGTGACTATTAACACCACGCTACCATCCGGCGTGGTCCAAAACGGATCGAAAGGTGAAGACCCCGCCCAAATCGGTCCCATAGGTTCGGAGCATGACGTCGGGAACGATTTTAGGCTGTTTTAGTCCAATTTGGTACACTTCGATTGAACCAAAGTGGATAAAACTAAAAACAACAACGTTTAGACCAAGCCGGATCGAATGGTGAAGACTCCGTTCAAATCGGTCCAATAGGTTCGGAGCATGACTCGTCTGCAACGATTTTTGGCGGTTTTTGGTACCAAAATGGAATATTGGTTCTTTTAGATTGAACCAAAGTGGATAAAACTCAATATGGCACCATTTTAGATCACGTCCGATCGAATGGTGAAGACTCCACCCAAATCGGTCCATAGGTTCGCAGATATTCGCCTGTTATCATTGTATGGGGTCGGTAAGCATATTGAAATTGAGACAGTATATGGTTTTCCTGTAGATATGACGTGAGTTGCATGCAGACAGCCTTTTCCGTGATTTTTGACAAAACAGACAGGATAGAGATAGGCCGGAAGTTATTCAAGATCGGATCGGTCTCCAGACTTGTGAATAGGTACAACGCGAGCTATTTTCCAGGCATTAGGAAACGTGCATGTGGTTACAGATTTGTTGACGATATTAAGAAGGTGAGGCCCAATAACAGCAAAACACCTTTTCACTGCATGGAGAGGGACGCCATCGATACCGACTGCCCTTGACGAGCTCATGCGTTTAATGGCCTTCAAGAGTTCTGGCAGGGTTACAGGGCGTAGTTCGAGGGCTGATGAGCACACACGGGGAGGCCTCGGTCCGTGTGAGCCCGAAACGGTGGTGCGCCCCACCTCCGCGGCGATGCGTGACCCCACGGACGCAAAATGCTCATTGAATGCGTCAGCCCGGTCACTGACGTCATCGTCACCCAAAGCGGGGCCCCGTGATGGTTGGACAGCAAAACTTTTCAGACGACTCCAAAAAGATTGTCTGTCAGATAAAAGAGAGTCACACAGGAAGTCGCGACGGGCACGAGTGAGCTGGCTTTTCACAGTGTTGCGCCGCCGCTGGTATTCACAGCGACTTTCTGGGGTTCTGGTGCGCTCCCAGGTTCGCCGGGCCTCGTCGCGGTCCTCCATCGCCGACGTCAGTTCGGGATTGTCGCGCAGCCACGGACACGCCGGTCGGCGCCGTCTCACCGTGACGAGCGGGCAGTGCTCGTCGACCACTGCGTCCCAGACCGCCATGAATGCCGTCAGCTTCTCGTCAGCTGTCCGTGCGTTGTAGAGTGGTCCCCAGTCAGCTGTCAGAAGGCTCAGGCACATGACGTCCCATGCATTATTGCATGCATGGAGTGCATTATTTGAATTTTGTGGGCATAGATAAGGCAATTGAGACGATTTCTGCATTGTGCGACTAGGTTTAGGGTTAACGACAGACGAAGAGCTGTGCTCGAAATATATCGGAATAATTTGCATTTGGTAATGTTTCAACTTTTAGAGTAATATTTGAGGATAGGGTCAATGGTGGCGATAGTACAAACAAATATACATACATCATCTGGAGACAAATAACAGAGCTGAGAGTCATCACCGGCCGGCCGAGGCGGCGGTCCAACTGTCGGCGGCCGAGAGACCACACTGGCCAGCCGAGGCGGCGGTTCGACTGTCGGAGGCCGAGAGTCATCACCGGCCGGCCGAGGCGGTGCAGTCCAACTGTATGAGGCCGAGAGTCATCACCTGCCGGCCGAGGCTGTGCAGTCTTACTGTCGGAGGCCGAGAGTCATCGCCGGCCGGCCGAGGCAGTGCAGTCTACTGTCGGAGGCCGAGAGTCATCGCCGGCCGGCCGAGGCAGTGCAGTCCAACTGTATGAGGCCGAGAGTCATCGCCGGCCGGCCGAGGCGGCGGTTCGATTGTCGGAGGTCGAGATTCATCACCGGCCGGCCGAGACGGCGGTTTCGATGTCAGAGGTCGGGAGTCATCACCGACCGGCCGAGGCAGTGCAGTCTACTGTCGGAGGCCGAGAGTCATCACCGGCCGGCCAAGGCGGTGGTCCATCATCATCGGAGTCAGAGAGCCACCACCGGCCGACCGAGGCGGTGGTCCGACAGTAGGATTACCGGGCTCAGAATCACCGGGCTCATTCTTTAACTCAAACTCAAAACTAATTTTTAAACTCTGACACTAGTGATTGCCTTTTTATATCTACTGTATCTTCCTTTAAATCTCGCATAATAAGCTTCACAAGGACCCTAGATGCCAGTGTTCGTCACGGGCCCACCAATCCCTGCCCGGGTCCGGCCGGGGCATATTTCCCAAGTGTATACAGCTGGTGGGCGTGTTTGGAAATAGCGACCATTTAGGGAGAAATAAATCAGTCAAAAATATAGATATTGCTTTGATTTTGTTTTTGTTTGGAAGATCGTCCATACTTGGGTCTCAAATATATCTTCAACTTTTCGAATATATTTGAAATTTTTTATTTTGGGAAATTGTTCCCCCGTAAAATCATTTGATTTCAGTCATCCCAAAATACAATTTTCAAATATATTCAAAAACCGGAAGATATATTGGACACCCAAGTATGGACGATGCGCCCCCTCAAAAAAGCAACATCTAAATTTTTAACTGACTTATGTCTCCCTAAGTGGTTGTTTATTTCCAAACACGACCGCCAGCTGTATACACTTGGAAAATATGCGGCCCGGGCCCATTAACAGAGGTGAAAAACTGCTTACTTGGCCACTGGAGTGGGAGACAGAAAGACATCGGCAACAAAATACCCAATAGACCTAATATTGTTAATTACAAGTATTGTTTTAAGTCATTTTCTGTTTTTTCTTTTGACCGCCGTACAACTACCACATAATATTCTTCATAACTTATAGAATAGCTTTCACGGCATTTAATTTAGTACTTGTTTCCTCATCTGTTGCGAGACAGGCAATAGTGGGCGAAAGGTAATACCTGGCGAGACAGGCACGATCTTCATAAGGGTTTTCTTTACTGGTGCACAATGGGAATTTTGACCCTTAACGCCTGTCTCGCGAGCCAGTATTATTTTTCAGCCTCCCTCACTGACATTAATATAATACCTAGACAGCCAACTCGCGCGCCGCATACGCCGGACGGCCCGTTC